>OVAQ01002954.1:0-10408 GCA_900406345.1 Erysimum cheiri | reverse complement strand
TATTAAATAACTCATTGCATTAATCTTAAACCCACGCAACGTAGTAAAATATATTTTCAACAGATAAATATCATAAATTTGATAAATTAACTGCGAGATTTACAGTAATTTTGGCTCCAAAACTCACCCCGCCAATTCTTAATTACCCCCCAAACCACTCGCTTTAATTCGCGCCAAAATTAAATCCCCAAAAGACCAATTCCTTATTTAAAAACCCTAACGCCTCCTCCACTCTCATCCACCATTTTCGTCCCTCTCGCTTCCCTCTCCTTCTCTACTCATTTCTTCAACTCCAGGCTCGATTTCGTCCAAAATGGCTACCGTCGACGACACAGAGATGCGGAGAATCGAATCAGAAGCTGTTTCGAGTTCCGGTGATGGTAAAATCGTTGCAGATACTCCCGATTTCATTGACGAATCCTCTCTAATCGTCAGAACTACAACTGGAGTCCGAATCTCAGCTTTATCGTCGGAGCAAAGCCTTGACGGGATTGTTGTTGGCTCGAATGGATCTAAGTCGGATCTTTCAGGTGTTGTGGTACCGGCGATTCCTCTTCCGGCGAAAGATGAGGTAATTGGTGACGGTTTTGCTTGTGTGAATAAAGAGGTTTTAGAATCTGATTCATTTAAGGCGAAGGATTTAGAGTTTCGTGTTGTGAAGGAGGAACTTGATTTAGATGTTGAGGATCGAGTTTCTGATAAAGAAGAAGAAGAAGAAATGATTGTTGATTTTATTGAAAGGTCTGTGGTTGAAACTGTTTCAAGTGCTTCGTGTGATGATTGTAATGTGAAGGTAGAGGTAGTGGAACCTGAATTGCATGCTGAGAATCTTGTGATTGTTAAAGAAGAAGAAGAAATGACTGTTGATTCGGTAGCGAAGTCTGTGGTTGAAACTGTTTCAAGTGATTTGTGTGATGATTGTAATGTGAAGGCAGTGGAACCTGAATTGCATGCTGAGAATCTTGTGGTTGTTAAAGAAGAAGAAGAAATGATCGTTGATTCGATAGCGAAATCTGTTGTTGAAACGGTTTCGAGAGGTTTAGAAAACGAGTGTGTTAATGTTAAGGTCAAGGAAGAAACTGATGTAGGTACAAAGTTGGAAGAAGATTCTGTTTTGTTGAATGTCTTCGAAAAGAAGGATGAGGTGATCAGAGTTCAGGAAGACCAACCAAGTGAGATTCATGAATTGTCGCAAGAGGAAAATTTGGATGGTACATCAGCCAAAAGAAGGAAAATTGAGATGGAACCATCTGTACCAATCTGTGTCGAAAGCTATATCCTGGCGCCGAAGCCACTTCGTACTGTGAAACCAGAGAGTTTGGATACTACTGAAGTTATCGATCTGGAAAATCCTTTAGTGAAACAAGAGAGGAGTTCTACTCATGTGAAGATGGAACTGGTTGAGGAAATAAAGGTGGATGCTGTGAAGTTGAGTTCGCAAGTGAAAGAAATGAAATATAGCTGTGAGCAGAAACCATTGTATGTGAAGAAGGAACCAGTTCAAGCAAGAAAGGTGAAAGTGGATGATGGCGATTTTCCAGTGGAAAAAGATTGGTTTTTGGTTGGGAGGTCACTTGTCACGGCTACTTCCACAAGTAAAGGAAGGAAATTAGAAGATAACGAGATTGTGAATTTCACATTTTCTTCTGTGAAGAATTGGAAAGTCCCAAACATTGTTCGTTTCTCTACTAAACGATGTGGAGAGGTATGCCAATTTTTTATTTATTTGTTACCTGCAATATTTCCCTTTAATTTGTCCATAAATTTTCTTGATAGTTAGCATTTGATACTGAACGATTTGTGTTTCTGTTTCTTAAGATTTTGACATCTTTCATGTTGTGAAATGCTGCAAATTTGTCTAGTTTTACAAAATTATTGGCAGTTGAAGGGATTATTAAATTGATTGCATTTATCGGCCTGTATGATCTCAGATTGGTAGGCTTCCGATGGAGTGGTCTAATTGGGCTGTGAGCCTTTTGAGATCTGGTAAGGTCAAAATGCTAGGCAGATGTGTAGCGGCGCCACCAACTCTAACAATGATGCAAGAAATTATGCTATATGTCAGGTAAAGATTGTTTTCGTTTGTGTTAATTTAATTGACACTTTTGTTGAAAACTTATATGGCTTTTGGATTGCAGTTTTTACATTCACAGCTCGATATTCACTGATGTTAGCAAATCCACTTGGCGGATTGGTTCTTCCCCAAACGTCGATTCCACGCTTCATCCTCTTCTCCAGCTTTTCAAACACTTGACAATCAAACCTTACCAAAAGGTATGTGTCACATTTCCCTGTTCCAATACCTTTATGAGCTTAGAATCATGTTTTCAGTCCATTACTTGTCTGTTTCTCATTTATATATCTTCAAACAGGCAGAGTTTACTCCTGAGGAACTTAACTCTCGTAAACGTTCACTGAATTTGGAGGTATGTGTTCCACTTTGGTTCCTCCTGAAATTCATTTGATGTATGTAGGGTAACTATACTGGTATATATTTTATCTTTGTTCATTTGGTGGAAAACTAAGTTATGCATTTCGTTGGTCAGGATGACTTTGATGAAAGAGCAGCATTGTTGGCCATAGCAAAAAGAAGAAAAGGTAGTCAACTTTATCTGGAGCAGAACAAAGATGAAGAAGAAGCTCCTGAGTCATACATGAATCGTATTGTTGGAGCTGCAGATTCATATAACCTGGAGGTGTGAAATATTTTCAAGATATTTATCTTGGCCTTCTTGAAAAAAGCTAATTTTAATATAATTTTCTCTTGTCAATCGTTTAGGAAATGGAAGCTCCAAGTACACTCACGTGTAACCTGAGACCATACCAGAAACAAGCTCTATACTGGATGTCTGAATCTGAAAAAGGAATTGATGTTGAAAAGGCAGCTGAAACTCTACATCCTTGCTGGGAGGCTTATCGAATATGTGACGAGTATGTATTATCCCATATATTTTATCTGATCTTTATCTTATAAAGTATATTTTATCTAATCTTATAAAGTTGATTTGTATGCATTTTATTCAGGAGGGCACCTTCAATTTATGTGAATATCTTCAGTGGTGAAGCAACAATCCAGTTTCCAACAGCAACACAGATGGCAAGAGGCGGAGTATGTTTCCTGATCACGTTGAATCATAACACATTTATCCCTCCCTAGTGGGAAATATTCTCCGCTTGTGGAACTGATGACAGTTTAAACTTTTTGTTTGCAGATATTGGCAGATGCCATGGGACTTGGAAAAACTGTGATGACAATTGCACTAATACTTGCACGCCCTGGCCGAGGTAACCCAGAAAATGAAGGTGACTTGGCGGCAGATGTTAATGGAGATAAACGCAAGAAGAAGGAAAGTCATACAGCACTAACAACTGTGAAGGCAAAAGGAGGCACACTTATTATTTGTCCCATGGCATTGTTAAGCCAATGGAAGGTGATTTACCTTGATAGGTGTTTCTTCTTAATTCTTTGATACTCTTTCAGAAAAGTCTCATTGGTTTCCACTTTATTCCAGGACGAGCTTGAGACTCATTCGACACCTGACACGGTGTCTGTCTTAGTTTACTATGGAGGGGATAGGACACATGACGCGAAAGCAATAGCTAGTCATGATGTGGTCTTGACAACTTATGGTGTCTTAACCTCGGCTTACAAGCAGGTAAGAAAGTACTCATGTATCAATTTGGTCCCAAACTGATGTGATCTATTTATCTGTTTAGTTAAACTTAATGTCTGAGAATCATGGCATGCAGGATATGGCGAACAGTATTTTCCACAGGATTGATTGGTTCAGGATTGTTCTTGATGAAGCTCATACGATCAAATCATGGAAAACTCAAGCTGCTAAAGCTACGTTTGAGTTGTCCTCACATTGCAGATGGTGTCTGACAGGGACTCCCTTACAAGTAAGATACTAAAATCAACTCGTGAATAGATAATATGAGCTAATACTGTTTTGGCACTTGCTGATTATATACCTCTTCCAATGCAGAACAAGCTCGAAGATCTTTACAGTCTTCTATGCTTCCTGCATGTCGAACCATGGTGCAATTGGGCTTGGTATGCTGACATATCATCTGAAATCGTGTTACCCTTCGCTATATAATTCCTTTTGATTTAACTTTTATCCTTAATGTATATGTGCGTGTCTGTATAGGTGGAGTAAGTTGATACAGAAGCCTTATGAAACTGGTGATCCACGAGGACTGAAGCTGATCAAGGCGATTTTGAGGCCCTTGATGCTGAGAAGAACAAAGGAAACAAGGGACAAAGAAGGAAGGTAGGTGTTTTTTTGTTGTTTCAACCTTTTTTTACTTTTCTTTTGCTTAATGTCTTATGCTTAATGTCCCTCCACTTTTATCTGCAAACTTTCAGTCTTATTCTTGAACTTCCTCCAACTGATGTCCAAGTCATTGAATGTGAACAATCGGAAGCAGAACGTGACTTCTATACCGCTCTTTTCAAGAGATCCAAAGTAAGTGTTATAGTTCCAGGCTTCAAGCACAAAAGAATCTATAATAGCATAATCATAATCTGTTTTAAGTATCTTATGATGTCTTGGTAAAAGCATAACCTTCTTTTTTCGCTTGGAAACAGGTCCAGTTTGATCAGTTTGTGGCACAAGGCAAAGTTCTTCACAACTATGCAAACATCCTTGAGCTCCTCCTCCGTCTTCGCCAATGTTGTAACCACCCTTTTCTAGTTATGAGGTACAAAGCAAAAATACATTCAATATACTCGTTTTCTTTTCCTTGGCAATGGATTCTAATACCTGCAGATAAAATTGTAGCCGCGCAGATTCACAACAGTACGCTGACTTAGATAGTCTTGCAAGGAGATTTCTTGATAACAACCCTGACTCTGTTTCCCAAAAAGCTCCTTCTCGAGCATATATCGAAGAAGTAATCCAAGATTTACGCGATGGCAATAGCCAAGAATGTCCAATATGTCTGGAGTCTGCAGATGATCCCATTCTCACACCTTGTGCTCATAGAATGTGCCGAGAATGTCTCCTTTCTAGCTGGCGGTCTTCGTCTTGTGGTCTATGCCCAATCTGCAGGACAATCCTGAAGAAAACTGAGCTTATCTCATGCCCAACAGATAGTATATTCCGTGTTGATGTGGTAGAGAACTGGAAGGAGTCTTCGAAGGTTTCAGAGCTGCTCAAGTGCTTAGAAAAGATCCAGAAATCTGGTTCGGGCGAGAAAAGCATTGTCTTTAGCCAGTGGACTTCATTTTTGGATCTTTTAGAGATTCCATTGCGAAGAAAAGGATTCGAGTTTCTTAGATTCGATGGGAAGCTGGCTCAGAAGGGAAGAGAAAAGGTCTTGAAAGAGTTCAATGAAACCAAAGAGAAAACAGTAAGTGATTGGATAATTATGAAACTAACTCTGTCTGAATCAAACAAAGAGAGAGCTTACGATCTTTCTGTGATGTATCACAGATTCTGCTTATGTCTCTGAAAGCTGGAGGAGTTGGTCTGAATCTAACCGCAGCTTCAAGCGTCTTCTTAATGGTACCATCTCTCTTCAACCTTTGTTTTGAATTCTTCTTCTTGATGATGATGATGATATTGATGTTTTGGTTTTGTTTCTTGAAACACTTAGGATCCATGGTGGAATCCGGCCGTGGAAGAGCAAGCGATCATGAGAATTCATCGAATCGGGCAGAAGAGAACGGTATGCGTCAGAAGATTCATTGTCAAGGTAACACAACACTTTTCTAGCATCTTAAGCTTAAGATCTTTTAAATAAGCAAGATTGTATTTGTTTTGGATGATTGTGTGCAGGATACAGTGGAGGAACGAATGCAGCAAGTTCAGGCGAGGAAGCAGAGAATGATCGCCGGAGCTTTGACTGATGAAGAAGTCCGGTCGGCTAGACTTGAGGAGCTCAAAATGTTGTTCCGATGAGAGATTGTATTCGTTGTTTAATTATTGGTGTCAGAAGTTTAATTTAAACTTTAGTCCTTTTATTTATGTGTCAGAAGTTTAATTTAAACTTTAGTCCTTTTATTTATGTAAATTAATGCTACAAGTAAGTTATCTTTCTCTAATTAGTTCTGAGTAATTTTTAAACACTCCACCTGTGATTGAACCATCTTTTGGCATATGGGTCGAATCATATATTGTTTGTATGAACATTGTTTCAGCACACCAGTCACAATCAGAGAAAGTGACAGCAAAAACCAAAGTCAAAATTAGTTTGGAAGAAGCAGCTTCAGTGGTTAGCTTAGTGGCTCAAGGAAAGACGTGGCAAACAAGTCTGGTCAAGTTTTTCTCACCATTTCTGTGTTTCGAAGTTCGAAGTCGAACAGATGAGAGTAAGCACTGCAGAGCATCAAATTATTTAAAAGGGAAAAAAAACTAAGAAATATGCACCAGCCGGGAATCGAACCCGGGTCTGTACCGTGGCAGGGTACTATTCTACCACTAGACCACTGGTGCTTTTGCTTGGAGAAGTGATAAATATGATTATTGTTATAAAAAGAATAAAAACCAGACCAAACCTAAACAAACCGGATTAGGTGTACAAGTAACGTAATCATCAATGATGTGGCAGTAATTAAGCGAATCAAAGTACTCCAGTTGCTATCAGATGACGACACCTTCATTTTGCCTAGCTGTGTCCAATTATGAAAATTTATGATTTCTAAGATTTTTTTTAATAGATTCAAAAAAGAAATAAAGATTATTTATGATAAAATAAACACAAAATCAGTTTTTTTTTTTTTTTCGGGTACATAAACTTATGTTTAGTTATGTATTCTATCATTTTATTAATCTATTTTTATAACTTTGATATATTTTTAAAGGATATGAAAAATGTGCTTTCATCAATATTTATAGGTAAAGAAAAAAAAAACCTTTACCAAAAAAACAAGTTGATCGTAGTAATATTAAATTTTGTAGTGGAAAAATCATATGGTCAGTCGAGACCAAACTATTAAATTGATAAATTTGGTTTGTACCTATCAAATTGCGATAAAAGGTTGATTATTACAAGACAAACACAAAAGGAATGTTTAGAAATAAAAAACACGTTTGATTTTAAACCACTCCCTTGCCTTTTAATTGTCATCATTTCTTGTAATTTTGTGGACTAATTGAAGAGTTTAGTTGAGGTTAATTTGGATTTCAGTTAATTGGATTACTGTGAGGATTGACTTAAATCATTTTTTATGTGATTTCTAATCAAATCTTTCGTTATGTCTCTTTCACTATATTCTTGTTTATATACGAGACTACGAGTATTGTACACAAGTTATAAAATAAACATTGGTTTGCTGACCTTAAATAATTTAAAATATAATTTTCTTTGATAAATTTTTTAAAATTTGAATTTAATTCTAGATGTATGTTGTTGAAAAAAAATAAAAGCGTAAAAGCTTAAGCTTGAAATCACAAGTTATAAAATAAAACTTTTTATTAGATATTGATTCACTAGACAAGTACCGGAAGTTCCAGAGTTCAATGAACAAGGTCGGAAGAAAAAGCTTCTTAGAATTAATTTAGCTATATAAACTTGCTATTATTGGTAAGTTTATAACTAATCATATTATAAATACATGAGAACAAAAACAAAATCCACAATATATATATATGGTGGTAATTAAAAATATATATATACATTCAAAAATATACCATGGAAGAAAAAGCCAAATAATGTCTTCCAAACATATAAACACACAAAAACAAAAGTATAATTAGTCTTATATATAATTTTTATTTCTCTATCATAAAAACCACCTTATATGCGCCATAGACATTTGACTACTCTTTCATCTTTAATCTTTCCCTCAAACTCCTATTTTTAGGGTTTCAACATTTCTATAAAATATCTCTCCATCGATCGAAGCGACATATATACAAATATGGAGTGTGAGAGATCCTCGTCGTCCACATCATCAGAAACCGGAGCTGTTCGGCATCGTCAGACGGCGTCGTCGTCGGTCTCCACCGTGACGAGACGAATGTATGAGTGTACTTTCTGCAAAAGAGGTTTCACGAACGCACAAGCTTTAGGTGGTCACATGAACATCCATCGACGTGACCGTCTCAACAAGGCCAAGGTGCAAAACGATGCTGACGTGGCACTCTCACAAGCTCATAGATGTTTTAACGTGGCGTCGTCTGATCGTGGAGGATACGAGCAAGTAGACTCCGTCGTGTTGAGGACAACCTCGAACTATATCCAACACTTACGAATCGGCTCGATGGCTACAAGGAGAGAAAACGTCGTTCTTGAAGGAGATGAAATCGATTTGGAGCTGCGCCTTGGCTTATAATCATCTACTTAATTTCTTACACATTTATAGATGTATAATATGTTTTTGGTGTATATCATATGGTTTTCGAGGTTGATATATGTAATCTAGGAAAGCATATAAGAGGCGTTCATTATATGTCAAGGTAAGATATTTTTGGGTGGGTGTTTATTAATTTATGCATGTTTTGTGATCGATCTATGAGATATATATAAATCTTTACTATTTATATCATATTGTTTTAATTATATATAGTATTTCTTATATTTCATTAATTGTCTAGATCTTTGCATTTTGTGAAAAACTATGCCAAATTTAAATTGAGAGTGACAACATTTTGCAATCTTTAGAATAAACCAATTGAAATAACAATTGAATGAATTGGTCCACCATCACATCTTAATGCGAAAGTAGATACAAAGATGCGGGTTGCATCGTAAATCGTAATCCATGAGCTCAAGGAGTAACAGGTGAGCTATGAAAATTTTGAGTTCATGGCAGAGGAAAAACAATCGTTTGCGGCTTTGTTGAGAGTTCGACGTGAGGAAGAACACGCCATCGAACATATATGTTGCAACTAATGCGACGGTGAGTGATAATTAGGTCATTACCAAAGGCTTGCAACGACGATTTCAGTCACTAATTGCGATGATATTATCCGTCGTAAAAAGGTGGTTATATTTTTGACTGATTTGTGATAAATATGAGTTGAAAAAATAATTAATAATAAATCTTTTATTACATAAATTTTAAAATAAAAATATAAGATAAACATACAAAAATAAATAGAGTATATAATGTAACAAAACTGATAATAGATCTTATCAAATACAAAAAAAAAAATCTCCTAAAAGGTAAGACAGATTTGTATTCACCGGTTTTGCTGTCTTTAGCTGAGTTAAAAAAACTCCTATATCGAACTTCGTTTGTGGTGTAAACGGACATTTACATGGTTGTCTTTATACGCTATTCATCTCGATCAAATGACGATGTTTTGGTGTATATAGGTGCACGAAACATTAAAAGTATTTTTTGAATACTTTTAGACCTACACGAGTTTAGATTTTCGAAATTCAGATGTATTTTTAGTTATTATACTCAATCATATGCATGTAAATTTTTCGTATTTTACTCCAACAATACTAACCAATTGAGTTATTGTTTTGCAAAAATTTTGTTGGTGGGACGTAACATGTGCGCAAAACTTTAGTAGTATTTCTTGAATTTTTTTAGACCTCTTAGTTCAAGTAATTCAACATAATTTCTAAAAATAAATGTACCAATGTGGACACGTTGCATTGACTTATAAGTCAATGTGAAATATGGAAAAGGAAAAAATCCACCTACGATACATCAAATGTTTTCCAATTATATATAAACATAAGAATTAAGAGCAAAATAAAAATAAAAAATCTACAAAAAAAATCCGGTCAGAAAAATCAAATTTATGTAATAAATCCCCACCAGATATACTGATATATTGTATTTATTCCGCTCTTTCTCTCTCTCTCAATTAAATCGCATTAACAAACTTTAAACCCTAGGTATCTATCTAAACCTCCAGACAAAAACCTAAGCATAGACAACATAAACAAACGCGGCTTCCAGATTAACAAGCTCGTGTGGATTCATTTCAAAACCAAACTCTTCCACAAACGCAATCTCTTCAACATTGCCTTGCCTTCAATGGGCAAAACATTCATCATTTGAAACATGACACAGTTGAAGACATTCTCAAATGTCAGTGGGTCTCCAGCTTGAGGTGGAGGAACAACAAAGTCTTCTGGCAATTCAGGAAGACAGTCACCATCGGTCGCCGTCAGTCATCTCCTGCACACATGTTGTTAAACTCTTAAGAAGGAGAAGGATTGTTTGGACATTTCAAGATCCATAGAAGTTACTTATTTTATTAGGGCATCTCCAACCCACCTCTATATTTGCTTTTGAACTCTATTTTAGAGTAAAATCACTCCAACCCACCTCTATTTTCATCTCTAAAATAGAGATCTCTATTTTTGCCTCTATATATAGAGGAACTCTATTTTTTCCTCTATAATAGAGTTGAACTTTTTTATTTGTAAAATGGTCCTTTAATTTTTAATTTTTTTATATTTGTGATCAAATAAATAAAATATATAATAATTT
>OVAQ01002953.1:312-11088 GCA_900406345.1 Erysimum cheiri | reverse complement strand
AAAAATATAAATAAAATTATGTAAATATACTTCAACGACTAAATTTTTTTTTCTTTAACATCAATTTTTTAAAAATGATGTTATTTTATCTTGTGGTAAAATATTAATACAATTAATAACCTGACATTCAATCTTGGAATAATAATGATACTTGTTTCGTGTGATTAAAATATTGTCTTTGATTGCAAGTCATGCCAAATAATTCGAACTAAAAATTTATAGTAGGATTCACGTCTCCAAGACAATGATTATGAAATCAAGATGCTGTGAAAATCCTTGGTTGATTATTTTTGTATAATCCACATATCACACAATTTTAGTATGGTGTTGCGCAGTTTAAAATTCATATGATGACTGCTAAGATTGGTGAAAGAGACACTAAAGAAGAGCTCACCAAGGCTTTCCAGATCATTGATCTTGACAAAAATGTATATACTCTTAACCTTACTTCATTCAATCTTTCTTTATTTCTTTTATAGAAATCAATAAAACTTTTTTCCTCCAGGGGAAGATATATCCGGATGATATTAAACGCATGGCAAAAGACTTGGGTGAGAATTTCACTGATGCTGAGATACGAGAGATGGTTGAAGAAGCAGACCGAGACCGTAAGTTTTCAACTCTTCTTTCTCTTTCCCTTGTGCTATGCTTGGTTTGATTAAGATATATATGATCCACTACAGATGATGGTGAAGTTAACATGGAAGAATTCATGAGGATGATGAGGAGAACAGCTTATGGTGGTAACTAGAAGAACAGCTTATGATGAGGAGAACAGCTTATGATGAGCTCTGTTACACTTCTTTTACTGAGGCATAACTTATCTGTAATATATACATATATCAGTTTTAATCTATAGCTTATATTAATGGCAAGCCTTGGTCTTGTCTTTATGTCAGTGTTGGATGTATAAAATCTTTTTTGATTACTGGCAAAAGTTTCTTAGCAGTCATCATATGAAAAGAAATCGTTTCTATTTGTGAAAAAGAAAAATTGACGGTTTCTAAGAACACCCACACCACCCACGATCTCTCTTCTTCTTCCATGATTTTCTTTTCCTCCATACTCTTATATTTCTCAGATTCAACAAACAAATGCAGAAAAACTGGTGAAGGTGGAGGAACATGAAGAAGAGACAAAATTAATTACAGAGGTATATACAACTAATTAGCTACCTGTCTTTATTAATTGTTTCATGAATTTTTCTCATTGTAAATTAGTAATTGTTTATTAACTGTCTCTATCATAAAACTCCCAAAAATCACATATTTAATGCCTAAGAAAAATCATTTGGAGTTAGTAGATGTTTACTTCTTTTTTGTTGTTTGAATAAAAGTTTCGATATTTCTCTTTATCTCAATTCCATCGCCTATATACACTAATCGGGACATGCCTCCAGGTACAAAGAATCGATCTCTAAAAGTAAACAAGGTCTTAAAGAGAAGCTACTTGCTCGCAATAACTCAGTGAAAGAATTAAGCAAAGGAGTGCAACGTGAGATGAACGTAGGACTAGCTGGGGTTGCACGGATGATAGAACGATTTGATCTCGCGTCAACACGTTTTGAAGGATCTCTTTTATACGTTGGAGGCAAAGTGTTACCATCACACTATTAAAAATAATATATGTAGAAAACTATTATGTATAGCTTATAATATTTCAAATCTTATAGCTTATGCATTTGCAAAACTTCTTAGGAACTATATATGGATGATTTCTGTAATTTGCTTTCCAGTATATTATATTATTAATTTAAATCTGTTTATTTTTTATTTAATTAATTACTTTGTTTCATTTATTTTCTTTTTTAAAATATAAAATTTTATTAATAAATAAATTCCAAAAAACGTTTTTATTTAATTAATATAAATATATATTAAAAAAGTAATATTATCATCATTTGTTATAAGTGACACAATTATTATAATTACTTATAAAATCGACATATATTAAACATCAATTATATATAAGTGATAGTAATAATTAAAATAAGATACNAGTTAATGTAAATGATACAACTACTAAAATCAATTGTGAAAATTGATGTTAATGTTAGCATCATTTCTTTTTAAGTGATATAAATATTGACATCAATTATTAAAACTGACACAAATAATAATATCACTTCAACAAATTGATCCAAATTTGGTATCATTTTTTGGTAATTGTTACATTTTGACATCAATTTTTATAATTGATACAAAAAAAAATGGAAATGATGTTAATTACTTGCATCATATTTTCTTTAGTCACTTTTTTAAGTGATGTAAAATTTTTTTGTATCAATTATAAATAATACAAATAATAAAAATAAATGATACATTACCCACGATTTTCATTTTCTAGTCTCTTTTTATTTTGTTTGTGTGCTAACTAATAATTTGAAGACATTTAATATTCATTCAAATATCCATATGAAAAATACACATTTAAAAAGTCTATCTCCCCACATATCACACGAAATCTACTAGTAAAATACTAAAATATAACAATCACAACCCAAAGTTTAAAATAAATTATAATGAAAATGAATTCAAGAATTATAACCTATTTGTTATATATCTCAAACACGTAAGACTGTAAGAGGATCAACGGATCAAATACTAGTTGGAACTGGAATAAAGGAATATTCGGATATCCCAAATGAAAAAGAAACTAGAAAATGAAAATCATCTGCATTATATAGGAATTGTAACTTTCCCAATTCATATGCATTTTGCAGCAACTCACAAGATTCACAAAAATGAGGCATCTTGGATTTAACAACATGAGAAAGAGGATTATTACTTCTTCATCAACCCATCTTCTTCATCCTGCATCATCATCTCAAGAAACCATTCTTCTCTCATCCCAAAATCCTAAATCCAAAACTTATCTTCCAAGCAGTTTCAGCTTCCTCAAAGAATCAAAGCCATCGATTTCTTGCCCTGTACGTTTCTTTGACTCTTCTGAAACTTGTGAGTGACATTATCAAGTTTTCTCACAATGCATACACTCATGTTTGTGGAAACAGAGGAATCAAGTTTCAGATTCAATGGACAGAATTAAGCTCCGTGATGGGAGATTCTTAGCTTATAAAGAGAAAGGTGTTCCAAAAGAAGAAGCCAAATACAAGATCATTCTTATTCATGGCTTTGGAAGCTCCAAAGAAATGAACTTCTCTGCTTCAAAAGTAAGTAAATAACTATTTGTTTTTTTTTTTTTTTTTGAATTACTAAGAGGTTCTGGGTCTAGGCCACTACATTTACATTCTCCCAAACCAGAGACCATAGCATTTAATATGGCTTCCTCCCAAATGTCAATCGAACCAGCGACGTCTAGGATTTGCATGACATTTTTGCCAATTGTGTTATTAACACTCTCGTCAATATTGTTTTGGTCTTTTGAGACTTTTAAGTTTTGTTGTAGTTCACTATTCTTTATCTCACCTGGATTAGTCTATTTTAGGAGTTGATAGAAGAGCTAGGTGTGTATTTTCTGCTCTACGACCGTGCAGGATATGGAGATTCGGATCCAAATCCAAACCGTTCGTTGGAAAGTGAAGCACTTGACATAGAAGAACTTGCTCATAAGTTGCATATAGGACACAAGTTTTATCTAATTGGAGTTTCCATGGGATCATATCCTACTTGGAGTTGCCTAAAACACATACCTCACAGGTAATAAGTTAAAGATAAAATATGTTCTTAAAAATAACTAGATAACTAAANGTAGGCGTATGTTGGGGCATCTGGGAGGTTTTACACATCAAAAAAAAAAAAAAAAAAAAAAAAATTGCGAGCTAAGTACCGGATTTATTGTAGGCTAGCGGGAGTGGCGTTTGTAGCTCCGGTTGTAAACTACTGGTGGCCGTCGCTTTCTAAGAAGCTTATAAAGAAAGATTACAGAAGAGTGTTTATAAAATGGTGTTTCCGAATATCAAAGTATGCCCCGGGGCTGTTACATTGGTGGATCAGTCAGAAACTCTTCCCATCAACTACTTCAGTTCTTGAAAGCAATCAACTCTATTTCAATAGCAATGACATTGAGGTACTAAAGAGAATTACTGGCTTTCCTATGCTTACTAAGGTAATCTATAACTTACATATCATAATATATGCTCACTATGTTAGTCATTTTATCTTGTTTTTGTAAATTTATTTGGTTTCCTTGTTAGAAATTTTGATTCGGTTCAGTTCAATTTTTATGTTCGGTTGTAATAGAAATGTCTTTTTTTTTCCTCTTTAGAATAAACTACAGGAAAGGAATGTGTTTGATACTCTAAGAGACGATTTCTTAGCGGGGTTCGGGAAATGGGACTTCGATCCAACAGATGTAAGAGTTAGTAGAGAGAGTTCAGTCCATATATGGCATGGAAGGGAAGACAAAGTGGTACCGTTTCAACTTCATAGATGCATCTTGAAGAAATTACCTTGGATCAGATATCATGAGATACCTCAAGGTGGACATTTGATCGTGCATTATGACGGTACTTGCGACGCGGTTTTAAGGGCACTATTGCTCGGAGAAGATCAAAAGTTGTATCAACCCGAACATGATTTTTAGAACCTCTCTTGTGTTTTAACTACTTAGACGACTCTTACAATTTGAAATTGTTAGTTAGGATTGTCTCAGAAATAAGAACTATGATACAACCACAAATTTGTATAAAACTCATATCTATATGAAATGTAAGAACTCCGCTTGAGTGAGATCAAATATTATAGGATCCGACATATAATTAACATATGAAGACATGTGTAATTTTATAAACATGCCAACAAGTGATACACCAGGAAAAAAAATCTATATTTATGTAAGAATCTAACGAAGCATAACAAGTTTCTATCAAAACTATTGAGCTCATCTACGATATAACAAATTATATGGCTTAGATATAGGCTTATAGACTATAGTTAACTCTATATGTATAAACTAAAATCGAAACCATGAAAAAAAAAAATTCAATCTGACAAACAGTAACTAAACCAAATTCACAATTTTTTAAAAAGGAACCTTTAGCTCACATAAGTAAATCTTTTAACTTCTCCTTTATTTTTTAAAAAACAAAGAAGTTTTTTTTTTTTTTTTTTATAAAGGGTTTAAAAAAAGAAGTTGATTTCCAATTCCAACTAAAAACAAAATCCTATCAAACCAACCAAATATCAGTTTTCATTCGAGCTCTAAATTCTAAAACCTAAGAAACCAGAGAATCCAAAATAAGAAAAATAAATTCAAACCAGAGCAGAGAGAACCAAAGTTTACGTTCTATATATATATTTAGAACTCACTTGGAGTAAAATCCAAAATAATAGATAGCAATACAAATATTATAGCAATAATAATAGAGTTTTTTTTTTCTTGAGTCTTTGGTACCAAAACAAAGCCATATATGTAAATCTTGGTATGAATGGTTGCGTTTTATTATTGACATAGGAACATATATATAGTTACACGAAACTTATTGAGCAAGTATAAGAGAATATTCCCAAATATATCTTAGCTAACAATATGGAAGATATCCATATCCGTAACACTCCCCCTCAAGTTGGAGCGTGTAAGTCAAGAACGTCCAAGTTGGACCGTAGATAGCAGAACTGAGCACGACCAAGAGCTTTAGTGAAGATGTCGGCAGGCTGTTCGTGCGTAGAAATATAGGATGTAGCAATGTTGCCGGCAATCACTTCATCACGAATGAAATGGCAATCACCTTCAATGTGTTTGGTGCGCTCGTGAAAGATGGCATTAGCGGCAATGTGTAGGGCCGCTTGACTGTCACAAAATAAGCGCATTGGTTGAGAGTGAGAGATACCAAGAAACGAGAGAACTTCTTTTGTCCAAAGCAGCTCCTTACACGTCATAGCCATCGCACGATACTCGGCTTCAGCAGAAGATAAAGACACTCGATCTTGTTTTTTTGTTTTCCAAGTTAAAGGAGAATCACCAAGCATAACCATGTAACCTGTGAGAGATCGTCGAGTATTGGGACATGTATTATAGTCGGAGTCGCAATAAGCATTGATCTGAAGCGGAGAATGGGACGAGAGAACAATGCCTTGACCTGGAGCATTCTTCAAATACCGAACCAATCTTTGTGCGGCGTCCCAATGATCAGTGAGAGGAGTCTGCATTGATTGTGCAAGAATATTGACGGCATAGCTAAGTTCAGGACGCGTATGAGTGAGATAGACTAACCGACCAACAAGTCACCGATACTGATCAGGAGCCGGATGAGGAGGACTTGTGGAAGACAACAGTTTGTGATTTTGTTCAAGTGGAGTATCCATCGGACGAGAGCCAGATAAACCGCATTCATCAATAATGTCAAGGCAGTATTTTCGTTGGGAAAGAAAAATACCATCGGGTCCGCGTGCAACTTCGAGACCAAGAAAATATTTCAAAGCTCCGAGATCCTTCATCTTAAAGCAGCGACTAAGGTAAGCTTTAAAAGATGCAATAACAGCAGAATCATTACCAGAGATGATCAAATCATCAACGTAGACAAGAACATGAAGCACAACATTTCCTCTTGTATATGCAAACAGAGAGTTGTCCTTGTGAGAGCGAATGAAACCATAGTCTAAGAGAGCCGTAGATAGCTTAGAGAACCAGCAGCGTGGAGATTGGCGAAGACCATAGATTGACTTTTTTAGCTTACAAACAAGAGACGAATCATGAGGAAGAAATCCGGGTGGTGGCTTCATGTAAATGTCTTCATCGAGATCCCCATGTAAAAATGCATTGTGGACATCCATTTGATGAAGTTCCCAATTTTTTACGGATGCGACACCTAAGAGAACACGGACTGTTTGCATTTTGGCGACCGGAGCAAAGGTATCTGAAAAATCCACCCCTTCTTTTTGATGATTTCCAAGTGCAACCAGCCGTGCTTTATACCGTTCAAGAGTATCGTCGGAGTTAAACTTCAGTCTATACACCCACTTAGAGCCAATCGCTTTAACTCCTGGTGGTAAAGGAACGAGAGACCATGTGCCGTTAAGTTATAAGGCGTCTATCTCCTTTCGCATCGCATCACGCCATTCAAGAATTTGAACAGCCTGCTTATATGTCACGGGTTCATCAACCATAGTTACGGCTGCAAGAAAACGTTGATGTGCAGAACTAAACTTGTCACAGGAGACATAATGTGTTATAGGGTAAAACGAGGTACCTGAAGATTCCAAAGTAGAGTCAGAGCGAAGAGAGATGAGGGTTTCTTGATAACGAGCTGAATTAGTGACGTAAGGTTTAAGGCGAACGGAGGGACGTTTTTGGCGAAGACCACGACCAAGTGGTTCAGTTCCCACATCAAATTCATTTGTATTGTGCATATCAGTATCAACAAGTACTGCTGGTGCCAGATCATAGTCAATAGATGGCGCAACAGTCGCCGGTGGTGTGGGGTTTTCAACCAGAGCAATGGTAGGAACCTCGAAAATCACAGGAGGAGCAACGGCAGGCGGAGTAGGTGTCAAACTCCCCCTGTCTTCGATAGGCACAGGCTCCAAAACGTCGTCAGTTTCATCAAGAAAAGAGACCATCAGAATGGCGGAAGCAGTGTCAGGAATTGCCGGATCCGTAGAGATAGTCGCATAAGGGAAAACGGTTTCTTGAAAAACAACATCCCGAGACACAAAAAAATCATGTTTTTCAAGATCGTATAGTCGCCAACCTTTTTGATTATGTGGATAGCCCATGAATAAACATTTTCTACTCCTTTCTTGAAACTTGTCTCGGTGAGAAGAATGTCGTTGAGCAAAACAAAGACACCCAAAAACGCGGAGTTGATCGTATGAAGGAGAAGACGAATGTAGTACCTCATATGGTGTGAGACCATCAAGTAGCGGAGTAGGAGTACGATTAATGAGATACGCTGCGGTAAGAACACTTTCACCCCAAAATTGAATAGGTAGTTTGGCGTGAAATAGCAAAGCACGAGCAACATTGAGAATATGCCTATGTTTTCTTTCAACGCGTCCGTTTTGTTGTGGCGTGTAAACACACGAGGTCTGATGATGAATCCCATGTTCGTCAAAGAATGGTCGAAGGCTCAGAAACTCACTACCGTTGTCACTACGAACGGTCTTAATAGGTTTTCCGAATTGTCGCGAGGCCATGGCTACAAAATTCTTGAGAATTGGGGCAGCCTCAGACTTAGCGAGTAGGTGATGGACCCATACGGCGCGAGAGTGATCATCGACGATCGTAAGAAAATAATGAGCACCACACGACGAGGCACGCTTGTATGGTCCCCATATATCACAGTGGATTAAAGAAAAACCAATATTAGCTTTATTAATACTTTCAGGAAAGACAGAACGCGTCTGTTTTGCTTGAGTACAAACTTCGCAAAAACCACTAATATCATTACTATGATGATGAAAATCTGGTAACTTAGATAGAACTTTAGTAGATGGATGTCCCAAACGCTCATGCCAAAGAGATTTGGTCGCTTGAACACTGTTGACCTTTGCAGAAACCACGCCTCTAAAGTGATAAACCCCATCTCTCTCCTCACCTGTTCCAATCGGCATCTTCGTAGTGCGGTCCTGTATAACACAATATTGATCAGTAAAGATAGCATAGCATGAAAGTTCACGCAACAAACGGGCCAAAGAGATAAGCGTAGTGGAAAGGTCAGGAACAAAGAGAACGCGGGTAAGTATAGCGTGATCGCCAAGTATCATAGTTCCTTCTTTAGTAGCGTACGTATGCTTCCCATTAGGAAGAACAATAATGCTGCGAGGGATTTCATGAATATCCACAAGGAGATCTTCATCACCCGTCATATGATGAGATGCTCCGGAGTCAAGTAGAATATCATAAACTTGCTTACCCGAAAGCTTGTCGTGATGTTGAGATTGGTAGGTCTTAAGCAAGTGTACAATCGCGGACCATGTGTCTTTGCTTACACCGGGAAGGTCAGGAGACTCGCCATTTGGAGCCTGAGCGTTGTTGGCGCAAGCAGGAAATGAACCACGGCCACGGCCCCGACCTCTACTAGAACCACGTCCTCTGCCTCTTGTGTTGTCACCACGAGAAGCTCCGCGATTATCACCGTATTTGTCTAACCACCACTCGGGTAGACCATGAACTTCAAAACACGTATCCACGGAGTGATTTGTGCGACCACAATGAGTACAAGGACCATGTTGTTGACGAGTAGCTGCGGCAATGGCGTTGACACCCGTCTTGACTGCGAAACCAACTGCGTCAATACGTTCTTCTTTACTTCTAGCCACTGTCAAGTGCTTTTCTTCGGCAACAAGTTCACTATAAACTTGATCAAGAATCATGTCGGTGTCGCGGTTCAAGCGACTCAGAATATTGGTACGAGTGGTACCAAACCGGGATGAGTCAAGACCCATGAGAAGTTGATGAATACGTTCGAGTTCCCGTCTGCGGAGTTGTTGCATGCGTTGAGGACAAGTAGAAGAGCTACAGCAGCAATCGATGAATGGCTCGAAATCGTCAAGATCATCCCACATGATCTTGAGTTTTCCAAAATAATCAGCAACAGTTTGTCCTTCTTGAGCACATCCAGAGATAGAAGACTTTAGTTGATGGACCCGAGAGGCATTACCGATAGAATAACGAGTACGAAGATTTTCCCACATGGTCTTAGCATCATTAACAAACGATATTACCTTTTGAACTTTCGGATCGAGACTAGCGTAAAGCCAACCACAAATCATCGAATTAGTTTTGTTCCACCATGGAAGATCAGGTGAATCATCGGCTGGCTTAGAGAGGGTTCCGTCGATGAAACCGAGTTTGGACTTCGCAGCTGACAGGTTGTTTCTTGCGATTTTGGCCCACTTTTCATTGTTTTCGCCGTCGAGATGGAAGGGAGTGATGACATGGTGCGGCTGATTGTTTGTGGAGAGATAGTAGGGAGATGATGAGATTGAATCTTTTTCATCAGTCGCAGACATAGTTAGGTGTAGTTGTAGATTACTTAGGAGAAAGCGGAAGCGAAGTAGATGATGATTTAGGTTTTAGAAATTTTAGTTTTCTTCGAGAGGAAAAAAAACGGCGTAGAAAGAAAAAATTTAGGGTTTAGATTGACCTTGGCTCTGATACCATGTAAATCTTGGTATGAATGGTTGCGTTTTATTATTGACATAGGAACATATATATATAGTTACACGAAACTTATTGAGCAAGTATAAGAGAATATTCACAAATATATCTTAGCTAACAATATGGAAGATATCCATATCCGTAACAATATATAGTCTCCAACTTTACCTGAAGGTTCAGAAAAAACCATTGGTTACACAACAGGTGCGTCGGTGTCCAACTTAATCCGTTTCTTTGGTTGCTCAGCTTCTTCAGACAGGACCAAAGTTTCTTCTTCAGGGTCGGTGCCTGAGCCTTCACCTTCATCTACAGCCTCTGTGTTGTCCT
The DNA here is from genome assembly GCA_900406345.1 of Erysimum cheiri. Lineage (NCBI taxonomy): Eukaryota > Viridiplantae > Streptophyta > Magnoliopsida > Brassicales > Brassicaceae > Erysimum > Erysimum cheiri. The sequence continues at coordinate 699 of OVAQ01002953.1, read as the reverse complement.
CTTCATTGTTCTTTAGGCTCTCAATCACCCCCATTAGTTCTATATTCACCTGTTTACACATAATCAGATTTGCTACAGTTTCACTTTTCATGAATGGAAAACACCAAATAAGTGAAATAGTGAATGACATACTAAAAATCAACTCAATTCATAGTTTATATAAGGCTTTTATATATACCTTTTCCTACACTATAGAACTCAATAATCTATAGAACTAAATCCAGATAGATTTCAATTGAACCAACTTCATCTAGTTTAAGCAGAGCCAAAGTCAATGCTAATGCAATTTGCACTTATATAACTGATGCAGGAAGAAGAAGTGATGTTTCACCTGAGGATTCTGGATAAAGTCGGAAATGTCAGTGGGGCAACAAGGACACTTCATGA
>OVAQ01002951.1:157-11095 GCA_900406345.1 Erysimum cheiri | reverse complement strand
TTGTTTTATTCTAGGTTTATTATTTGACCATTGATCAGAGTTCCAAAAAGCTAAGAACGAACAAGTTGATCTGAGCAAAACCAAGCTTCATACTGTGGGTTGGGAGCTTCTGTTGTGATGTCGCCTGAGGTGGTAGTCTTCGTCTTCTGAGGAGCTGTTACGGCACCATTGACGAAACCAATCAGTTTGTGACAGAAAAGCAGAGATTCAATTTGAGTTTTCCATAAGAGGTAGTTTGAATCAGTGAGTTTGATGGTAACAGAATTAGAGACATTGATCTTGTCAGGGAAGGGGTAGGAATAACCTGTTAGGGTTTATGATGGCTCTGATACCATGAGAGACAGTGAAAGAGATGAAATTTGAGTTTTGTTATTCAATACTCAATGACACAAAGGAGAGTTTTACAAAGGATTTAAGTAGAGACAAAGAACAATCTAGAATTCTAGGGCATCCTTATCTAGACTTTGACAGATGTAGCTTTCACTAGCCATTACTGAGGTCTTGGAGAGGGTAGAACTGATTGGCTTGCAGTGTCGTCGTCATATTCCTCTCAGCGGCAACGTTCTTCTCTGAGACAGCTATTCTTGTCGTTTTCTTCATTTGGCGAGTGGGCCTTCTTGGGCCTGTCTTCATATCAGATTTCACTTGGGCCTTTTCTACTTGATGGCACTACAAGAAAAATGAGCTTCGGTAGCAGTCCTCTGTAGCGCTAATTTACGAACTGCTACTAAAAGTATCAAAATCGGATGGCAAGTATTTCGTAGCACTATATTAACGCTAGGATATAATTTTCATTAAGCGGGAACTTAAATCAGTATTATAGCGGGGAAAGGTAATTTTGGAGGCAAAACAATTGGGTTTAGGCTCCAAAAAAAGTCTCGATTTACACTTAGGCTCCAAAAACAAAACAAAAAAGCTTTCTCCAACATTTCAGATTCAATCTCATCCTTTCTCACCGAGACTTTTTTGCTAAATTGTGTAATCTGAATACCCATTGCATGAATTCTCGATTCCCATTGTAGAAATCTCGATTCCCATTGTAGAAATCTCGATTATCAACACCACAATGTCCATCGATTCTCAACTCTCCGTCTCTGTCTTTCTCCTTCTTTCTCCGCCGTTGTTTCTCGATCCGCCGTCGCCATATCTCTCCGCCGCCGCCGTCTCTCTCCGTCTCTGTCTCTCATCGACTATGTCTCTGTCTCTGTCTCAATAGCTCAGTAGCTTCTCTGTCTCAATAGATTCGTTCCTATCCTTCTCTGTCTCAGTAGTTTCGAAACCATCTGATCTCCTCCACCTGAAAGGTATACGGCATTCAATTGGGTAATTTGAGTTCATGACTATTTACTAGTATTTGATTTCTGACTCATTTTAACATTGAAAGGTAATCATCTCATCGACCGGATCTTCTGCCTGCATCTTGTATGCATCATCTGCCTGTTTGCATCAGAACAAAAAGGCTAATATTCACAATGAACTTGAAATTGATTGATTTGTTTAAGAGTTGACTGAATTGGCTGTTTGATATTTCGTTTTACTAAACTGTTGCTGTGAATGTGTTTGGTGTTTGTTTGGTATTTGTTTGGTGTTTGTGTTATTCTTATGTGTGTGTTTTGTTTTCTCTATGGGTAAGGACATATAATGGTTATGGAAAAGACATGGGTTCATCTTAACAGGTATGTGAGAACTTTTTGTATAGTTGAGTTTATTGGTTTAATTGATATGTTAAAGATTTTTTAAAGTTTGTAATTCGTTTTTTTTCTTTTGGTTTTTTGCTTTTATGTTACTTCATTGCAGAACCGATCCTGGTTATGAGAAAGGTGCTTGGGATTTTGTGAGGTCTGTGGCTGCAGGTTTAGGAGACAATGCAATGATTGTTTGCCCATGTATTTACTGTCGCAACGTATATCGCCACTCAGCCGCCGATGTTGTTGATCATCTTGTAACAAGGGGAATGGATTTGAGTTACAAGGCGAGTGAGGACTGGTTTTGTCATGGAGAAGTGAAATCAGGGACTGAGTGTAGAAAGAATACAAGCCAGTTGAACCAAGAGATCTTAGGTTTGTTCAAAGCTGCTGAGTTTATGGATGAAGAGCTGGTTAGTCAGGGTGATTTAAATGATGTTGATGATGGTGATGATAAGTTAGAAGATGAATTCTTAGCCAAGCTAGCTGATGCAGAAACACCACTGTATCCAGGTTGCACAAACCACAACAAGCTCTCTACGATTGTTTCACTCTTTAGGATAAAGACTCAGAGTGGTTAGTCTGACAAAAGTTTTGATAGTCTACTTGAGACTTTAAACCAGATGCTACACAAGGACAATGTATTGCACACATCCTTGTATGAAGTGAATAAATTCTTCAAATCTTTTGATATGGGTTATGAGAAATTCTGCACAATATCCACCAGCATATATAATGTGTTATCATTCAATATTGCACAGCTCAAAACAATTCCTATATAAACAAACATAATAGAAAAAACAAAGCGCTAGTTAATGGTATTACATAGCAAACATCTAGCGCTATAATAGGGGGTCTACTGTAGCACCTTATTATACAGCGTTTGTGATTTCGCTACGAAATCCCTTTAGTTGCCTTTTCCGTGTGTTACCGATGCTCATATTTCTTGTAGTGTGGCCATATCTGGTTTCTTACTCACAATTATATCTCCAAAGGCAGAAAAGTGTGAATTCGGTATATAGTCGTAGCCAATCATTAATTTTCACATATGTCCTGCTCTTGAACCTGTCAAAACACAACACATCTTAAATAACTTATAGAAGAGCGTTTCTTTCAAAATACATAGAAGAAACACCTTTAGTTACCTCGTAGAATCTCAGCTTATTATCATCAGCTCCTGCTTTAGACACAAAGTCTGGCATAGAACCTCTGTAAAACTCATCTATTGCTTTCTCATCCACTAAAGAGATATCTTCTTCTTCTACAAAATTAACAACACACATTCAAACTTTGAATGTTCGCAAAAGCCCTCCTCGCTCTTTTAGGTTCCTCCTGAGATATGTATTTCAGGATACCCTTTACTCCCTATGGCAAGAACGCAACAATCGAAGACATGGATGAGTTCCTGTCTCTTCAGGCCAATTCACCTCAGCTATCGACCGTCTGGTTCATAACCATATCATCTCTTACAACCGGATGTACCCGACGAAGCTCTCCGACGCATACAGCTTATGGATTGGTTCTCGTCGTTATTTATAATCTTCTGTATATGAAAAACTCAGTAAAAAAAAGGAAAACTCTGCTGCTTCTACTTAAATATTGCCTATATTGTACCATGGTCTTTGTTTGAATAAAATTTAGGGAAATTTTCATAGATTGGCCAGGGGCCCACACTTTTAACCACCATTTGGCAAACTCAATGTTTGCTTTCACTAAATAGCCAATTAATAATTTTCGGACAAAAATACCCTTGAAACTTTAACTGAAAGAAAACAAAACAGTGTACGTTCCCGTTAAGATGTGACTTGTACTGTACACAGTTAAGGAACTTGTTTGTACTGTACACGAATTTATGGGTGCTATCTCTTTAACAGTCTACTGTAGCGGACGAGTTGTCAGAGAGAAAATTTAATGTATTAAATATTTTAAATTAAAATTAATTAAAAAAAAAAGTTCCACCTCTTTTTGTTTTCATATTTTTTTCTTTTCACTTTTATAATTAATTTTTATTTTTTTAATTTAAATTGTAATTCTTTTTTTCCTATCTTTTAAGATCCATTTAACTATACTTTATTTTAAAGTTAGAATTATTATTCACTTTTCTTTTATAATTCATATTATCATTACATGTAGCTATGTATACGTACACTGTAATATCTTGTGTGTTTATGTGTACATACACAATTAAACTATTAGTATACATATTAAATTTTCTTTACAAACTATTCAAAACATGTATATTTACAAATCATTTCGTATCGAATATCATATATGCAAAACATTATCTCATGTATGTGTTAATGCTATATTATATACATCCATAACAATATCGAACTAATAACTTTGTATGCAACTCTTTTCCTACAACCATCAACTCTTTTATGCTATTTATACATACATTTTTACAAAAAAAAAAAAAAAAAACGCAACTCCGTACATTGTGTTTTCAAACGTACACAACAAAAAAGATGTACATAAGTTAACATCTCATATAAAAAGTCTCATCGAATATCATATATGCAAAATATTATCTCATGTATGTGTTAATACTATATTATATACATCCATAACAATATCGAACTAATAAATTTGTATGCAACTCTTTTCCTCCAACCATGAACTCTTTTATGCTATTTATAACTACATACATTTTTACAAAAAAAAAAAAAAAAAACGTAACTGCGTACATTGTGTTTTCAAACGTACACAACAAAAAAGATGTACATAAGTTAACATCTCATATAAAAAGTCTCTTACGGTGATTTCAGAATACATTGTCATATACAATATAGTTTGGTGTACGAAAAAATATACATATTCGTGTATGAACATATTAGTGTATAAATCCGTATACGGTTTTCTGTATAAAACTATGTACATATATATGTATGGTAGGCGGTGTACGTATATGAAGTTATATAAGTTTTGGTGCAGTGTACATCTTTATATATAATGTGTTGTACGTAGCTGTGTACTAAACTTATAAAGTAGCTCACAATTGTGTAAGAATAGTAGACACAAATGTGTAACTATGATAAGATGATATATACAGTATAATAATATACAAATTGAATATGGAGTTAACATAATAATAAATTCAGGTGGGTGGAATCCATAAGGTCATGATCGAGAACCCGCCAAGACATGGCTACGTAGAAGAACGAGAAAGATGGAGATTTGACAAACAAGGGCTAGATAACACCATTGTGTCATCCTCTTTCCTAAATACTGCCTAAAGGAGTTAAATAGACAAATTGTAAAAACCAAGAGGAACAAGAAGAAAAGAAGATCTAAACGAGAAACGGCTTCAGATCTTAGAAAACGTCCGAAACTTTAGGCCGCTTCTTTCCACTTTCTACCTCTTAGTCGACTAACTCAAGTTCCTAAACGAGACAGCAGCTACCCTGCTTGCCTGTAAAGGAATAAAAAATCAGAAGTGAATAATTACGAATAAAAAAAAATTAAAACACATTTTAGGGTTGTCAAAATAAAAAGTTATTTAAAAAAAAAACACAACACTTGTAAGTAAAAAATTAAAGAGATTGTCGTAAATATGTTTCTAAAATTGTTAAAAACATATATAAGAAAAAAAAAATTTTAAAAAATTGTTGGTGAAAAACACGATTTTCTGAAACATTTTTTACAATGGTAAAAAAGTGAAAAATACAGAAATATCGGTGATTTTGTGGAGAATGGTGACATTCAACCATTTGAAAAATGTACGTACATAATTAATTGTGTACAAGAAAAAGTACGTGAAAATGAATGTTCAACGTACACGAATAGAAAAGAGCATAGTGTATTTGAAGTCAATGGTTTGGAGGTAAAGATTGGAGGGTCATTAAGGAAGATTTTTACCTCTATCAGAATACGATTTAGTCACTTAAAAAGAGTCTTCGAAATGTATAATGGCTTCCATACATTGTTAAGTGGTGAGGTGGAGAAAGTCAATAATGATGATGCTCCAGTCTTCGATGACGAGTCAGAAATATAAATTAATTAGCAAGATATAAGAGACATTGTATCATATATTCGCATAGAATATATACTACCACTTCAAAAGCTAAAGAAGTGGCAATGGAAAAGTTAACGGGGGAGGGGGAGTGATGAAAAAATTAATAATTTTTACCAACTTATTTTTATCTCTTTTGTGTATTGTTCGTAACAGGGTTAGCAATAATAATATATTTGGGGAGAACGGGAGAACGGAATGACTTCTTTATTAATGACAAGCGAGATACAAACACTGAGTCTCGGTTCGGCAGTTACAAGGGTTCTGCCGAGCCGACGGTGTTTACGAGAACAGACAATTACAGAGAAAACTAAGTGTTTGCGGGAAAACCGAGCTTCTCTCTATATGCTGGATAATAACTAGCGGAAATTGGATCCTTTACCCTATGGTTTCTCTTCGTATTTATAGGAGGAGAAAACCCTAAGCTTCACTTGTCTCCTCCCGCAAATGACGGTTTTGACTTCCGGGTCTTAATGGGCCTATTTTGTAAGCAAAAACCCATTAAAGATATTTACAAGAGTTTTGGGCCTCCTAACATGTGAGGGCATGGCCCATATCCAACAATAGTCCCCCCTCTAGTCTAGCGCGTGAGAGTTTTATGAGCACGGTGGCGTGTCTTTTGGGTTGAGATATGTTGAGATGGCCCAAAACGATCCGTCGGAGTTTCCGGGTCATTTTTCGAGGTTTCCGAAACGAATGATGCTTTGCACGTTCTTCGAGGTTCCCGGAATAAATAGTGTCTGGCACGTTTCCCTAAATTCCCGGAATGAATAGTGTCGGGCACGTTTCCCTAAATTCCCAGGACGAATAGTTACTAGGAATAATTACTGAGGAGTAATTACAGAGGAAAACTTGCTGCAGAAATTGTCTTGATAAATGTGTCATTTTCTTTATATATTTATGCGCCTACTTGTCTCTTTTTCCTTTTACTGCTCCGCTTTTTACAGCAAAAGGTAACTCTCTCTTCTCTCTTTTCGTTGCTTTTTCTTCTTGTTTTCTTTTGAATTCCAAACTGGCCACGGTTCGGTCGCATACTTGGCTTGGTGGTGTGAGCTGGTTCGGTCCGAGGAGATTTGGTTCGGCTTGGTCGCGATTCTGGTTCGGCGAGCTTGGTCGGTCGATCCGGCGAGACCTTTGGTCTGACGGCGGATCCGGTTCGGTGAGAGGGAATCTGTTCGAGAAGCTTCTTGGCTCGGTCCGGCGAGTGAGCTCCGGTTCGGAGGAAGCGATTTCGGCCCGGTTCGGTGTTCTCCGGCTAAGCCCGTGGCTCGTTGCAGGCGCTTGGTTGGTCGATCCGGCGAGAACTTTGGTCTGACGGTGGATCCGGCTCGGTGAGAGGGAATCAGTTCGAGAAACTTCTTGGCTTGGTCCGGCGAGTGAGCTCTGGTTCGGAGGAAGCGATTCCGGCCCGGTTCGGCGTTCTCCGGCTAGGCCCGTGGCTCGGAGCAGGCGCTTGGTTCGGCGATGAAGTTGGTTTGGTGGTAATTCTATAGATCCGGCTCGGCAAGGAACCGGTTCGGTGGTGAACTCGTGGCGAGGTGTGGCTCGGTTTCCCTGAAGCTTGGTTCGGCAACCTCGTACCTTCTCGGCTCGGCGAACTTGGATCCGGTTCGGTTAGAGCGGCGGCGGCTCCTATTTTGCATTCGAGATGGTGCTGGTTCGGCGACATAAGCTCTCGTGACTCGGTTTAGGCGAGATGGTTCGATTTGGCTAGGAATCGAGGTTTGACTTTTGTGGTGACTCGGCGAAGGACGCATTGGTTCGGAGAAAGCCTTGGCTTGTTCGCGGTGGTCACGTTTGGCTCGGCACGCGTGACTTTAGAGAAATTTCGACCCTTGGTGAAAGTGAAGCTCTCGGCTCGGCGGACTTTGTGACTCGGAGGGAGTTGGTCTGGTGCTTTTCTGGTTCGGTGGCTCTTGGCTCGGACCGACTCGGCACAGTGAAGCCTCGGTTAAGCGATTGAATCCAGTGTGGTGGCTCGGCGAGATTGTTGACTCGGCAGAGCTTGATTCGGCGAAGGAGGCTTGGCTCGGGGTTCGGAAGTGCACCGGTTCGGCGACAGTGTGACGTACCGTGACTCGGCGAAGGTGGTTCGGCGGTCCGGTTTCTTTGGCAACAACCACAGTTCGGAGGGAGCAGGTCCGGTTCGACGAAGTGGAATGTTGGCTCGTGTATATACCTGATTCGGAGCCGTTCTGACTCGGCTTGTCGAGAGAAGTGGCTGGTTCGCAACGCGTGGCGGCTTGGCAATTTGTCGTAACAGTCGGTTTAATGAGATTGTAGAAAAGGATTGGAGCTTAAACTTAGGCGATTTTAATTGTTCGTTGGTGTCGGCGAGTATTCTTCTATTGGCGTCGGATGAATTTTTTCTGTTGGTGTTTGTCAGCTGTTGGCGTTTACCGAGTACAAAGAATGCGATGAGTGATCCTTGGTGCTCCATGGGCAGTTCCGGGAGTGATTCCGAGAATGATGTCGCGGCTAGTTCCGAGAACGATATTGCAGGCGATTACGAGATTGCCTTTGAGGATTTGTCCCGCTTATCTCGCGAGGACCTCGGGTCGATGGCCTGGGCGGACGAAGTTGATGAGGACCTGATGAATCTCGATGAAGCTTCCGCAGCGCTTGACTGTCCCTTTGGACATGACTTGGGTGCTACGCATTATGGTTTTGGTAACCATGGAATCGGGAAATCGCTAATTGGTCTTGGGGGACCTGAACGTGAACTGCAAGTCTATGATGGTGACGTCGGTGATGACGAATCAAATAGATCGCTTGTGTCGGCGCTCTTTACTCCTGACACGGGGCCCAACAACAGGGTGTCAAAATGCACCGTGGAATCTTTAGAAAGTATGCTCGGGTACTGCGTCAAGACGGGTCATGTACGCGTATGGGTACCGGAGGGTGATGAGCGCGTCGAGGTTGTTTGCGAGGGGTGTGTTTGCCTTTACGAGCCGTTTTTTATCGAGTGCGGTCTTCGATTTCCCATTCCGAGCTTCGTTACGCAATACTGTACTAGGGAGTAGCATGTGAGATTGATATCGATGTTGAACTTTTCGAGGTGGCCACGGTTTTCTCGTCTGCGAAGAATAATCCGGGTTTATGTAATGCAAATGCCTTGCCGAATCACAAAATTTGCGAGAACGTGACGAGCAAAGTTTCTGATTGGCGACGAAAATACTTTTTCGTTGAAGTTAATGAATCTTCGTTTGAGGACCCCGATTGGGCCTATGTTACTCAGTGGAATTACAATCCCGGTAGATTGTGTGTCTTGGCCTCGTATCTTTGCCTTTGATTCGCTTTTTAACTATTCCTTTCTTGTGTGCAGAGTTTCCTGATCGGAGGGTGCGACGTGGCAAGAATCTTACGGAGATTGAGGAGAAGCTCGAGAGGATTCAGGAGTTGGGTCCTTTGAATTGGCCTGTCGTCGTCGAACATTCGCAATCCTGTAAGATTCTCGCTTTATTTTAAGTTCTGGATTGCTGCCTAGTCGATCTTCTGAAGTTTTGCATGTTTGTCAGGTTATCCGCCGTGTCCGATTATGGGGAAGCCCAACTGCTCGTTCGCGAGATATGCTGATCAGTTTGTGAAGTCTGGAGCGTCTTCTGACGCGGCTCCGATTCCGGTGGATGTGGACGAGTCGTGCCGGGACAAGCAAGTTGCGGAAGTGAGAGGCGGCGTTCGGACTACCCAGAGCGCTAGCAGAGCCGCCGAGACTGCCGCTGACGTTGCCGCTGCTCGGTCTGCGAAGGCTCCTGTGGTTGAAGCTGGAAAGAAGGGGACTTCTTCGACTCCTAGTCCAAGGAGGGGTGGCTCTTCTCGTGTTCCGCCGAGTGCTGACACCTCGAGGAAGCGCACGTCTCGCGAGAGTTCCGTTGTTGAGCCTCCTGTTGCTTCGGAAGGGCTTGGTCTCGGTCCAGAGGGAGTTGACTACAGATTCTCCTACCAATATCTGAACAAGGGTCTCGGATTCACGCTTGATAACGTTGAATGTGCCAAACTTGCCAGCAAGATCCCTGGTGGTTTCACTCCGCTTCCTCGACCAGACTCCCTTTCCGAGGCATCGTCTTACTCGAGTTGGGCCCAAGAGCAGTTTAAGGTTCGCTTCTTGCTTCGAGGCTTCCGTCGTTTATTCCTTTGTGTTTCATTAATTCTTCGTTCTTTTTTAGGCGATCGAGGCGGGGAACCATATGGCTGACGCTTATGAGCGCAAATTGAAGAAGGCTGAGAAGGCCGAGTCCGAAGCTCGGGCTTTGTTTGCGAAGGAGCGGAAGAGCTCGGACTTATACCGCAAGGACTTGGACAAGTCGGCATCGGAGCTAAAATCCTTTAAGGAAAAGTTTGATTCCGAGACGGCGAGGTTGAGGGCGTCTCGGGACTCCTATGCGAAAGTTGAAAAGGAAAAGGCCGACGGGTATCGGGTTTATGCCGACAGGCTAAGGAGGCACATCTTATCCCAGGAAGCTGCGAAGAAGGATCTCGAGCTGTTGGCCCAGATTACGGGGATGAAACAGTGTCTTGAGGGATTGATGGGAACTGGTGTGCCGATTCCGGAAGAGATGATGAAGCGGCTGGCCGACGACAAGGTGAAGTACCATGATTTAGTGAACCAGTTTGAGATAGTTGATCTTTTCGACGGCGATTTCGAGGAGTATGCAACTGCCGGGCTGACCCGAGGCACGGTAGATGGCACTGGCGAGCCGAGCCGAGTCGCGGCCGATGGTGGTGATCGTGCCCCGGCTGACCAGTGATTAGTTTGTACTGACTTCATGTTTACGTTGTATTTCTTTTTCCTTTTTTTTGGAACTTGCGATGTGTCCGACATTTTAGCCATTTGTGGCTTGTCGGATCGATTTAGATGTACGGCCCTCTGTTGGTCCTTGTAAACTCTTATCCTATTTTGCGAACCTTGTGATGGTTGCTTTGGTATTTTTAATGTGATTGGACAAGTTTCACTTCTTGCTTAGTTATGTTTTATGCTTTCGTGTCGTTTACGCGTTGTGCGGGTTTTCCGGAGTTTGTTCCCGATCGCGAGGCTAGGGTCAGCTTGTCTGATTCGTTGCGGGTTTTTGTGCGATCCGAGAGACGTATTTTCACGTGTTTTGCGAGTTCGTTGGGATTGGTCTTCTGACGCGAGGCTGAGCTCGACTTATTTTTTTTGAGTTGTGAGATTTATTTTTTGAATCCTCTGCTGGTTATCTTCGGCTTACTTTCTGCGAGTTATCCTCGGCTTACTTTCTGCGA
>OVAQ01002950.1:1002-11101 GCA_900406345.1 Erysimum cheiri | reverse complement strand
TCGGATATTTTTCGGGCGGATTCGGTTCGGTTTTCGGGTTTTGGTTTTTTTGCCCAGGCCTACTTTTAGTCCTTTGGCTCCTTGCCCTTAATTATTTAATTAACAACTATATTGAACTACACATACCCTTTTTTACAAGTTACTCGTATAATTATAAAAACAATTAGTTGAAAATCAGTGATCAAGTCGTTTAAGATTTTACGTGGTTTCTTGGAATCTCGGAAATTTAGAATTTCTCGTAATACTATTAAATTTGGAAAGTAATATTCGCATTGTAAAAAGTGATTAAAAACAGTGATATATCTTGTATGTTGTACGGGTTATAAATCTTATGAAAAACAAAAAACTATGATTATCGTTTTACTTATATAAATTAACAATGATTAGCATGCTTAATATGCTATTTTTTTAATTTGGAAGGATCATGTTTTGTATGTTGCTGTATTGATATGGGATTGATCTTTATAATAGTATTTACGATTGTGCAAGAAAAAGAAAAACAAATCATCCCACGTCAACTCAAACATAGCGTCGTATTTACCACTCGAATTTCCCTTAAAACATGAGTTAACTGCAAAAATGTTACAATCACTTTCATGGAATTGGTCGTATTCTCGATCTATTAACCTCGTAGTTATTATATGTCAGTCTGTTTTCATACAAAAAATATATATATCTGTCGGCTGTCTTCGAATTATTTTCCGTTGTAAAGTTGAAGTTTGGTTATTAAATAAATAAGAAATGAATGCAGACTAATGAATTCGATTAAAGGATTGAAATTGATTGATTTGATTCGCTTGCAGAAAGCACGAAAACGAAGGTTTTAGAAATATCATTGGCACCTAACGCTTTTGTTATAATTCATTAATTTCATTTAACAGAAACGAAAAGTCATTAATCCACAAATTTATATATATATTTCAATATTAATAAAGGCAAACAAAAAAGAGCTAATTAAATCTTCAAAATCAAAATTTCTAGTCATTGCCTCATTGACACATAATAAAAGTAAAAAAGCGACACTCATACTAACAACGTATCGTATGTGTAGGTTCGCCTTCTAGAAATCATTCTAGTTGCCAAATAAACGTTTTAAACCAATCAAAAAAAAAACGAGTATCACTATGTACGAAGTCATCGAAAGTATTGATTTCATACTATGTAAAAAGTAGCATCACTATCTTTTTCCCTATTCTCATGATTTAAAAATAAAAGTTCTAATAGAATAATGTAGATATGACAATGTTGTTATAAAATTGCTCAACGAATTATTTATTTCTTAAAAAATATAATATTTTATCACCTAAACACTTACAAAATACAACTCAATCGTTAATAATTGGTGATATGGCAATTTATTAACCGAAGCACATACTTCACGAATCCAACAAAACTGGCACAAGGGTTGAGGGTCGGAGTCTGAGGATATAAAAACTCGATGAGGATTTGGTTGGTTCGATTCTTTTTGCGAACGAAGTTAGTGACGCTGGGCTAGTTGGCTCTAGATTTGGATATGTTTTGGGATAAACGCTTGCTCCCTACAGATACATGGTGTTTATTCTTCCGGTCTAAATGCTTCACATGGTGTTTTTAGACCCAACGAGTTAGCACACCTATTGTAGTTTTTATGTTTTAACGATTTTATCTTTTGCCTCTCTTTCTTTTTTTTGGTCAAACATCTTTGCCTCTCTTAAAGTATCATCTTAACTATTAAAAAATAGTATATATTATCGTTGATTTTATAAACACTGAATTTGATGCACTTAATCTAATCGTAACACAAGTTGACGAAGAACAATCCTAAACAATAACATACGTACAAACAAAACGTTATAGAAATCACAAACAATGTAAGAGAAGATTTAAAAAAATTCGAAAATTTTTGTAGTCAAAATCGATAATACTGATGGGTTGACTGACTTCCCGCATTAACAAAATAAAATTTATATATCATTTGACGTATAACAATCAATGGAAAAGTAGACAGAAACACGAATATTATAAAAAAGAAGATCCGATAACGTATTTGGACGGTCCAAATTGGACCCACATTATCATTAACAACATATCATACAATGACCATTTTTTGGCTCAATCCAAATTATACAAGAGGTTATAATTATTAAGCTGAATGAACAAATTTAGTTATAATCCTCTCGCTTTTAAATTCAAAATTATTATGCATGTATAATCCTAACCTTATAAGTAGTAACTAGTAAAACAACAAGTGAATAATTACCGTGCGACAAAGATTAGAAACGCTAAAAGAAGAAATATCTACCATTTATTACAATCAAAATCAATTTAAAATCAAAATTATAGACAGCGATAGGGATGGCGATGGCTGAGAACGAACGAACACAGAGCCAAAGAACGACTCTTACGTAAATGTGACAAACATAAATGATAAACTAATTTTAAAAAACTATGTGCTTTTTTTTTTTCTTGTATGCCTCCAATCCCAATCGGAGAACATAAAACCCCACCCAAAGGGTTCTCTGTTCTGTCTGAAATAAAATAAAATAAAAAGGAACCCAAATGGGTTTTTGTGTTTTGTTTTGGATGATTAAAGCAAAAAAAAAACAAATGATGATGATGAATTGCAAAACTGGAGACGGCAGAGATTGGTCTCTCTTAAGACATGACTGACTAATGAGAGTCGACCAGACTCACCTCGATGAGCCACTCGTATCTTTTGAGGATAAAGAGGCTTATTAAAAAATGCAGCCAAATTGAGAGAGCAACGATTGGCTTTTTCAAGGACTGAGCCCTGGAGAAATCAGGAAGCAACTGTTGCAGAAGATTGCTGCTCAAGTTTCTCCTTTAGAATTTCGGCTCTTCTCTGCTCGGTGTGCTGAGCTATAGTGCTTGCAAGTCCATGGTAGTGCGGGTCTAGCGTCTGGGTAAGGCTTTGGAACCTGGGCGAGTCTGATACTTGCATTGCTATTAAAAGAAGGAAATTAGATGATGGTATTTCAAATATATACATGTCCACATATATTAGATATATACCTGTGACTGCATCCATGAAGAGTACGAAAGGATCCACTTCATCAATTGGAGAGTCTAATTCCTCGTCGTCACTAAAATCATCGTCTGAAAAGTCATCATCGTCGCTGTAAGAGCGGAAGTCCTTTGCCTAAAGATGATGGACAAAGGAAGGAGCCTAGTAAGCTACTACTACAAGCACATTGCTAAGTATAACAACATACCTTTTCATGAGATTACTTAAGTGTTAGTTGAGGGTTTAAGAAGACAGACCTGTGCTGCTAACTTCCGGAGTGTACTTCCATCAGTTTCATCTGGATTCTCGTCATCACTGTCCTCATCTTCACCATCTGTCTGAAATTCATCCATGTCGTCGTCATCACCATCTTCTTCTTCTTCCTCTTCTGCCTTTGCAGCTTCTGTCATAGATGTTCATTTAGGAATATCAGAGAGGGTCTGTTATAAGAAAAATGGGTGACAGTGAAAGACACTGACCAGCAAGTTGATCCTTGTATGCCACTAAAAGCTCGAGAAGAGCCCTGAATACATGTGGCAAGACTTCTCCGGGCAGTTGACCAGCGGGAAGACTGAAAAGCGAGGTCAATCCCAATATGCAAACTTTCTTATCATGTTCTCTGCATGTGAAAAAGCAAGGATGAGATTATTATAATCTTGAAACAGATGTAAGGAGAAGAGAGAAAATAGAGGTTTAAAAAATATTAGATTCACCCACCTCTTGAAGTTAGCATGTCCACCACTCTTCTTCTTTTCTTGCAACATTTGGAACCATAGAGTAAAAATTTCTGTTGCGATACCAAATCGTTGCAGTATGCCAAGTGCCAAAGGGGCATTGTAGTAAAAGGCATTTGCAATCTGCCCAAGGATATCAGAGGAATACATTCAGGGGTTATTACATAGCTTAACTCAGTGAGAGACAACTAAACAATTGGCAGCAATTAACTTTATAAAGCATAGTTTTACTGAGGCTACTTTGCTTACCACTTCAATCAGAAGACACTTAAAGGATGATTTCTCAGCACCTCGTAGCCTATCTAGTGTGATTCTCAGATAGGGCTCCACCCATTGATCTACCTGGCCCTTGCAAGTCTGAAGCACTATACCTAAAAGCTTTGGAGCTGGCTCAAGGTCACTGTCATCAATATTTTTATTCGCCATAAACTGCCATGAGAAAGAATTAACAAGTTAACCAATATAAATATGTGTACTGTGGGAGGGAAAAAGGATGCGGCCATCTGTTTTATTTACATGGGTAAACGTACGGCAATTATCAGATTAGTGAACTTACCACAGAGATCACACTCCAAAGACTTTGCTGGTAATTTGGTTCCTTGCAAGTGAGATAATGTCCAGTCCCCCTGGATATATAGTTGTGCAGTGGGACCAATACATCTAATGGTATTCAAACAAAAAGGAAAATAAATAAGAAAAAATGAATGAAACTTTATGAAATAAGAAACGGCATTAAGAAAAACTGCAATTTCATACTTGGGAAGAAGTCAATAGCCCAATCCACGAGTGCTTCCATCATTAAAGGCCATAAACTCCACATTTCCAATGATATCGTAGGTGAAAAAGTAGTAATATATGAGACGATCTCCAGAACCTCTTCAAACACATCTGGTCATAAAAATTATATGAATGAATCATCATGTTTAAAACAAGATCCACAAATGACACAAACCCCAATGCATTCAATATAACTCACTCAAAGGAACCCAAGAAATTACTAACAACTCCAAATACTGTATATGGAGTCTCTAAAACATTATGCATACCTTGACCGTCAGTTGTCAGCATTTTCCGCATTATTGGCAGCAACTGTGGTTCAATCTGACCATAGAGATGAGGGAGACTACTGATAGATTCAAGAATTGTACTGATGGCACGGAGACATCCCACAGCAGCCAATGCACCAGCATCGTCAGTTTCATCATCACCATTGTCAGTGTCGATACACCTCCAGAATGCACTGGCCTGAAATTAATTAACAAGAACAAGGTATGAGAGTGCTAAAAGCAATATAACACTCAAAATGGGGACACAATAGAATATTATCTTACCAAATTCTGGCACAAACCCAAAGCATAAGGAGAAATCTCTTCTCCAAATTTATACACGATAGTCTCTAAAGTAAAAGCAAGGTCTTCATTTTCAACTTCATTCATTAGCTTGAAAAATTCTGCACAGCACAAGCCCTTACTGATTATTTCAGTTGACAAACATGATGTTTGGTTGTTGAGTTGAAATGGAAATATGTATAACTATCAGCAAAATCATTCGTAAAGCGTACCATCAAGAAGTTGGGGCAGAACTGGGCGGATCTCATCTAAATCTGCAGGCAAAAAATATTTAGTTGAATTTATCCTTTTTTTTTTTTTTTTTTTTTTTTCTTTTTTTTTTTTTTTTTTTTTTTTTTTTTTTGTCAAGGAGTTGAATTTATCCTAATCTGTGTTAAATACAAAAAATCTGGAGATGGTAAAGGGCGGAGAAATCTAAGAGACGGAATCAAATATTTTTGGTGGTGCCGATACTTACTTTTGCAGGCTTCAATGAATGAACGCAAAGCGAAAACTGAGTCCACCCGAACAGGAAGTTCTGGGTCACGCATTCCTGAGATAACACAATGCAATGCCTTGGAAAAATGGCTCTGGTCTGAGAAATTGATATGGGCGTACTGCCCTGCAACCCACGCAGCCTACACAGAGGGTGGAATGTTAAGAAATAAGCTTGACAAGTTACGGTATCCATCTGATGAAAGCAATATGGATGATGCAGCATCGTTTAACAAAGAAAGGTTATCACCGCAACCCCAGAAAGGTAATGATGAACCTAATTCTCAGTCACAGGAGCATCTAAACAGGTATATCTTATACCACAAAAGTCATCCTTCGAGAAACTTCACATGGTAGTGATGAACAAGAACTTCAGTTACAGCAACTTCACAAAGTAGTAAAAGAGAAATTAAGCATTTGGAGAAAATTTAAAACATCAGACAATTAGTTGACCAGGAATAGTAGGTATCTGCAACATCTTCTTCAAGCACATGCATAAATGATAATGAATAGAGGTATGCTTTGCATAACAGAAACGAATGAGAAGGGGGGGCTTAAACAACCAAAAGCAGTCACTAAAACCTTAGCTCTCAGATGACCAGCCGGGCTGCTAAATTCAGGAAAAACATGTTGCACTAACATATTCTCCAGCTCAGATTTGTAAGGTTCATTTTGCCTAAGTTTATCACAAAGTGTACCAACAGCAAGCAGAGCACCGTCCTTAAGGCGATAAGGCTTATCTTCCAGAGCTGCTTCATTATATCTAAAACAAAGAAAACATATTATCATGTCATATAATACCCTTTTCTATTTTTTGTAGATGAAGTTTGAAGGTACCTCTTAAAAATGTCAACGATGAACTGTACAAATCTTGGGAAGTTCTCTTTTCCACGCTTTCTGACAAGCTCAGTCACAAAGTCCATAGACGCAGTCCTCGGACTGTATAAGTCTTCAATTATATCTGTAGAACAGGTACTCTTGTTATGAGAAAATGCATGTTTTAGGATTATCCAAACAAGACAAGAAAGACTTTATGAACATACCATAACCCTTCCTTACATACTCATGCGGGTCTTCGTCCCAAAGCATTTGATCATTATCATTGAAGCACATTAGTGGGAAAACTATTTCAAATAGTAGAGTATGAAGGTGGGGCTGAAGTAAGTTGTACATGCTATTCTTCGAGATACTGCAGCGACACAAATAGTCAAAAAGAAGTCGGTACCCCATACATGATGAACAAATCCAGATACAGAGAAATCGTTATCAGTTTTCAAGGAAAAAATAGAAGTTGCAACTAGAAAATCTACCCATATACTCTAACTATGGCTCTGATTACAGGTCGCGAGAAAAGGTATGGAACACCAACGATTTTTTAAATTGGAAGAAAATATTCTTAAGTAAACTCTCCAATAAGGTCAAAAAGATCCTACCCCGGGGACATCATTTGCAATGATTTTTCCAGTTCAATAGATCCAGAGAACTCATATTCAAAGATTTCAAAAGTTGATCAAATTGTATGTCATAGGGAAGATCCGACCTGTTGCTTAGATATTGAAGAATAAGGTTGATGACTCTATCTGGAAGATATCCACCAACACGAATGACATTCAACAATTTCAGGTGGCATTCTAATATCTTGGCTGCATAATTCATCTGGAACATTTGTGCAAAGGCTTTGTTATCTGGATTCTGAAGTTTCAGATCTCCAAACCTATAACAGGTTATTGAAACTGTTAGTTAAAGGTAGATACAAAAATGCTAGGTTGTAAGCTAACGGTAAGATTCTCATGTTCCTGCATACCGAGTGTACAGCCTGTTTAAAATATGAGCAACCCACTTCTTGGCCTTCCACCATCCCCATGATTTTCTAAGCTCAGGGTCTTCAGGCTGACCTTCTACGGGAACAGGACGTTCCAAAATGTTTAGGAACAGACCCATCCAAGCATTAAACAAATTTGGAACAAATAATGGTCTCGGAAGCTCTAGCTGTATGGAAACAAGAATGAAGGAGGATTATAAGAAAACAATTTCACCACAAACCACCTAAAACCCATAAACCCCTTACGAAAATTGTAATCCACAAATTTCTCCAGTTGAAGCCAGAAAGCAGCGAAGAACGATTCAGGATAATTACCACAAGATGTACAACTTACATAAATACATGACCAGAATATCTTGCATATAAGCTTGATATGGTCTGCCACTTCGAGAGAAGGATTTTCAACATTGACAAGATTGTTAAATATATTCAAAAGGTGCGGAAACGTCTCCTCGACTACTCGATGAATGGGTGCCCTATCTTCATCTGACTTAAACCTATATGGGAAAATCATAAATGAAATTATATCTATGATTATATCTGGAAGCTATTGCCATAATTTTGAAATATGATAAATGATGATCCGAACTCTTCGTGGTAGACAGTATTAACCCCACAGTGATATGTAACCTCAACTTACTGTGCATTTCTTTTCTACTAATCTAATACTGATAATTATGGCATGCTTTGCATGGTCAAGAGTTGAGACCACAGCGGAAACATAAGCAAGTGATGGCTACAAAGATTTAAAAAACCCTCTATGACTATCAAAATTGAGCAGAGTAGATCAAATCTATAAACCACCACACAGAGTGCAGAATAAAAGTACCACTGAGTAAAGAATCTCAGATTGAGTGACAAAAAGGGTACCGAGGAACTTTAATTTATAATAAAATGATTGACGGAGAGGCCAATTACCAATCTATGCTTATCACATGAACTAAAATGAGAAGGTGAAAAAGTTGAGCTACAATTCTTATGCCCATGGTGATTTCGGACAACCAGGTTCATAACATAAATAAAATTTCGGAGAAGCAGACTAACTCGTATTTTGAAGATAAAATCCGCAACACAAACAAAGCTCCATAAACTTGTTGACCTTGCAAGTTGTGCGTCACCCAGTCCAGGAGATGAGGCCATTGCTCAGGATAGTCAGAGTAAATTATGGTCTTCAGGCACTCCCCCATCTGAACTCTGCATCATAGACACCAATAACTAGCTAGAATAAGGACCAAAAACAGAGGTTGGATTTCCTATGTGTACTTCCTAGTTGACATTTCACATCATGTATGTATATGCATAAAAAAATCAAGCCATTGCACTCTACACAACACAAACATATCAGTCTGGGACAAATTAAACACAAAAGTCGACTGTAAAAAAAAGGGCATTCTCTTAACGAGTGCTGCAAGGTATACAATAGCTGCTACCTCAATATTGGGGGAAGTTGAGAGACATATACAAGAATCTGATCCCTGACAACACTCTTGTCACTCGGTAAGATTTTGTTCTGATCACCTGCATAACAAAAAGTGATGTAATACAAGCAAATAGCTAACGACATTTGAATCATCAATAAAACAAACAATTACCGGAATGAGGTTCCCAGTGCTTAGCAATGATATTCTTGAAATGGATACTAGCAGCTTGGCGTACAGAAAGGTCAGAGCCACCATCAACAATTATTTGCAATATCCTTATCAAATGCTGCGGAGTGTGCTGCAACTGCAAAAATCGAAATTCCAATCAAAACGTAAACCGCATAGCACATATAGTCCTACAGAAAATCGTTGACCACAGTCGAATCAAGTCTATCTTATAACAAAAAAAAGCATCCACACTCCGAGTTCGGATAAGCTTAGACCTCTCTAAGCAGAGCACGAAACAATAACAAGAAGAAGAAAATTCCGTTTCTTACCTGAATAAGGCTCTGCTCAGCAGCTCTACGCTCTTCAGGATTGGGACTGAAAGCAGCCGCGCCAACGATTGCGGCAAGGCTAGGCAGATCCATCGGAAATTCACAGTTAGACTATCCGAAAAAACAATCGGCAAGTCGCGAATTTAAAGTCTTCCGGTCGTCTCTCCGGTAGAAATCGAAGAGACGAGGGTCAAAATCAGGAGGAAGAAGAGACGACGACGAGAGAGAGAGAGGTATAAGAAGAAGGTCTAGGGTTTTAAATGGTTCGTTGGTGTGGTTAAGTCTCGCACGCGCGTGGTAATAAGTGAAAAACCACGTGAGACGACACAATACAAACCGAGACTTGCCTGGAGCAGCTAGTCACCCTCTTTTCTTCACGCCCTATTATTATACACGGTCTCGATGACTCGATGGGCTCNGGGTTTTTTTTTTTTTTTTTTTTTTTTTTTTTTTTTTTTTGGAAGTTCCTAAATATTAGGGTTTATATGCTATGAAACAAATGTTACTAAAGGACAAATTTCAAAATTTATTCAAGAACAATAAAATAGAATGAATTGGTTAAAATGTGATTCACTATCTTTAGCATCTTATTATAAGATTCTTTGATAATTATATTAAAAATCGTAATATCCTAATTCAAATTTAATTCCATTATTTTTATGCATAGGGATGAATTTGTGAAAAATATACATATATAGATAGATATATAACCTTAATAGCTAATACATTGACATTAAATAATAAAAATAAATTTTTTTTTTTTTTATTTGTTTGTTTGTTTGTTTTTTTTTTTTTTTT
>OVAQ01002949.1:0-11105 GCA_900406345.1 Erysimum cheiri | reverse complement strand
TTTAGAGGTAAAAATAGAGGAAACCATTGGAGATGGTCTTAACAATGTTCCGCCAGTTTGGTTCTCTTGAGCTAGCTAATTAATGATGTTGAAAAAAAAAAAAAACTTTGGGCAAAATCGAAGATTTTTGCGAACTTAGGGGGTTCTTATATAAATTACTTCAAAATTGTAATGTTTCGAATTTTTTAAATAATTTTTGTTTTCGTCAAGACTTTTTTTTTTTTTTTTTTTTTTCTGTCAAATCTCTTCGTCTTTCTCAGCCAGACGAGTTAAAAATTTGAAACAGATTCGCCTCGCTCTCTCCATAGCCAACGAATAATACAGGTCGCTTAGGGTTTTTCCTTCTATAGATCCGATTGTTTCCCGAGAAAATTCCAGATCACAGATCTCTCTATCTTCGTCGTCTCCTTTTTTGGTAATCATTTCTTTGTCTCTTTTGTTTTTTTGGTACTGTACACCCTGAGATTCATCGATCTTTGTTCTACTTCTCTGATGTTGGAATCCATCGCTTGAATTTCAGATTCGAAGGAAGTGAAACAAGTTTCAGGTGTAATCGCTTCTTTCATGTTTCTGCGTTGAATCCTAATCATCTCCTCATTGTGAGTTTCCTTTTGATTACATCTTTNNNNTTTAATTTAATTTCTGTTCATTCTCTGGTTATTAATTTTGGACTCTGGTTTTTGTTTGGATGAAGACTTGTTGTTATACAGATCTCCCAAGTTGGCTCCTCAAAGAAGATCACAGCGCCACATGGGCGGCCAGATGCAGCAGAATAATGCTGCGGCTGCGACGGCGCTGTACGATAATGCAGGACCTACAAATGAGGCAGGCGATGCCGTTATGGCACGGTGGCTCCAGTCTGCTGGTTTGCAGCATCTGGCGTCTCCAGTTGCTGCCACAGGTGTTGATCAGCGTCATCTCCCAAACCTTCTCATGCAGGTACTTACTTAACTTACCCTAATTTCTTCCTTTAGACTCTTGCATTACCTTGCATGTTTGTTTTCTACGTTTGATTGAGTTTGTTAAGTATGCCCAATTCTTAGTTCATTAAATACGTGCAGCATATATCATTCTTAGACAGACAAAGTTTAGGTACATTTTTTGCTATAGCCTACAGTTAAGTCAATTGGATTCTATACATGTTATCAATTAATTGGTAATTTTTATCTTTTCATTGGACAACTTGTTTGGTATAGAAATTTGATGTCTTTATGATGTCTGTGGTATTGCTTAGGGTTATGGAGCACAAACTGCTGAAGAGAAGCAAAGACTTTTCAAATTAATGAGAAATCTTAATTTTAATGGGGAATCGACCTCCGAGCCGTATACACCCACTGGTCAAACATCAGCAGCTATGCCCTCTTCGGATGGATTTTATTCACCCGAATTTAGAGGTGACTTTGGAGCTGGGTTGCTAGATCTTCACGCAATGGATGACACAGAGCTGCTATCCGAGGTATGTTTGCAGGGGGAAATTGGATTAAAAGTTTCCTATTTTTACCAGTATATAACTAACATGGTCAAGCTCCGTGTCGATTATCAAAACTGTATTTGTCAACATCCCAGTACATTCTTATATCGAATTTTATATGTATACGCACCCATTGTATTGTTTGGCCCCCATACAATCATCTTTCGGACATATAGTCGTAGTGGCTTTTGATATTGAGACCTAATACTGCTGTTAGTCAATATGATCATTCCTGTTGTGAATGTGCAAGAAAATTCATTAAATCACAGAAGCTATTGCAATTATAAGGAATTGAGATTGTGCCAGTTGGGTTGTGGTCTGTTACAAAAAGTTTTTTTGAGTGGAGCGTTGCTTACATTTTCTGTTGCTTAACTATAATGATTTCATTTCACTAGTTTTCAACTCATTGCTTGTTTAAACTCAAATTTCATTCATGTTGCAGCATGTGATTTCTGAACCCTTTGAGCCATCACCTTTCATGCCTAGTGTCAATCAAGCATTTGAAGAAGACTTTAATGTACCAGCTAACCGGAAACAGCGACAAGAGCAGGATGCTGAACCGTCGAGCCCGTTTCCTAGGAATGAAAAAGAAAGTAGTGGAAGAGAGAACAATGTAGCCAAAATTAAAGTAGTGGTATGACATTTGTTTTGATCTGTTACCTGGTCTTTTACTGCGTTGTTTAAATTTCAAGCAATGGTCATTATCGTTGGGGGACTATATGTTTTGATATATTTATTTCAGGTAAGGAAGAGACCCCTAAATAAGAAGGAAACTGCCAGAAAGGAGGACGATATCGTGACTGTATCTGATAATTCTTTGACTGTTCATGAGACCAAGTTGAAGGTTCGTGTGTGTGCTTCATTAAAGATCGCGATGACATCCATGATTCAGTTCACGATGATTAAAGGTCATCGAACCTCTTCATTTTATATTTCTTTTTCTGATATTGAAAGAACCTTAATCTTTGTTGGTGCAGGTGGATTTGACTGCTTATGTGGAAAGGCATGAGTTTTGCTTTGATGCTGTTCTGGCTGAGCATGTTTCAAATGACGAGGTAATTTAATAGCCTTTAGGAATTGAAGTCTACTGACAATGCTAGCGGGAGGGCTTTAATTTTNTTTATTATATATTTTTTTTTCAATTTTTTTTTTTTTTTTCAAGATGCAAAATAACATAGATTTATTTTAAAGTAAATCAACCTTGTGAACTTTAGGTTATAGTGCAATAACCCTTATCATCCACTTTTTTCCCTAGTTTGGGATCTGTTTTAGAGTAGCTGTACTCTCCGTTTCTGAAGTTGTTTGCTGTTCCTTTAATCAGGTGTATCGGGCCACCATAGAGCCAATTATTCCCACCATTTTCCAGAGAACCAAAGCCACCTGTTTTGCATATGGTCAAACAGGTACATAATGGTACTTTTGTTCATGGGAACTATTTTTAAGGTCAATCTAAGTGTAATAGTTATTGTCCCTAATGTGTTACTCTTTAAGATTATCTTCATGCTTTCGTGTCCTTGATAATGTTCTGCTTTAATTAGGTAGTGGTAAGACATTCACAATGAAACCACTGCCTATCAGGGCTGTTCAAGATCTTATGAGGATGTTGAATCAACCAGTATATCGTGATCAGAGGCTTAAGTTGTGGCTCAGTTATTTCGAGATATATGGTGGAAAGCTGTACGATCTTCTGTCCGAGAGAAAGTTAGTGTTTCTTTTTCTCTTCCCATATCTTCTGAAGGTCATATTTGGTGTTTTGGAATATTTCTTTTTGCTTTTGGAAAAGTGCCACTGGAAAACACCTTAAGGTCATTCTTACTTATTGTTGTCATTTATATGCCACTAGACACTGTATGACTGTAGTATATATACCTACTCTTTTTTCACTGTCCACAATTTTTGTTACTGTTTGTTTGTATTACAAATGCACGTGTGCAATTGGCTGACTGTCTGTGTTGCTGAGTAGGAAACTTTGTATGCGAGAAGATGGTAGACAACAAGTTTGCATTGTTGGCCTGCAAGAGTATGAAGTCTCAGATGTTCAAATTGTAAAGGATTTTATCGATAAAGGGAGTGCGTCAAGGAGCACAGGATCAACTGGCGCCAATGAGGAATCATCTAGATCACATGCTATCTTGCAGCTTGTTGTCAAGAAGCATGTTGAGGTAAAAGAAACTAGACGAAGTAATAATGATAGTAATGAATCACGAGGGAAAGTTGTTGGGAAAATTTCTTTCATCGATCTTGCTGGCAGTGAAAGAGGTGCAGACACCACAGACAATGACCGCCAGACAAGGTAAGGTCATGTTTGTCCTCTGGTAGAAGAGATTTGAGTACTGACGTTCCCATTTATGTAGAATCCTTGTTTTAATGTGATTGTTTGGCTTCATCTATAATGTTGTCCTACAAAAATATCCTGATGGCATTAGAATTTTAACTTCTTGCTTCAGAACTACTACTTTTGATATAAACTAATTTGCATTTTTGACACTGTTTTTTGTAGGATTGAAGGTGCGGAAATCAATAAGAGTCTTTTAGCTCTTAAAGAATGTATACGTGCACTGGACAATGACCAGCTTCATATTCCCTTCCGTGGAAGCAAACTCACTGAAGTGCTCCGTGACTCATTTGTTGGAAACTCAAGAACTGTGATGATTTCATGCATCTCTCCAAACGAAGGATCATGTGAACATACCCTCAATACATTAAGATACGCCGATCGGTATGCTTTGATGAGCTAAAAACTTTTCTTAAACCAAGTTCCGGTTTCATCTACTTAACCCATGTCTGTAATTTACTAATTCAAACAGGGTCAAAAGTTTATCTAAAAGTGGTAATAGCAAGAAGGATCAAACTTCTAATTCGTTGCCTCCAGCTAATAAGGATGTTTCTTTGGCTTCTTCACAACTAGCTTCAAATGATGTAGAAGATGTCTTTGAGCCTCCACAGGAACCTAGTGTACAGGAAACAGGGAGGAGGGTAGAGAAAGACAGCTACTCTACTTCGGGTATTGAATTCAAGCAGCCTACACATTACCCATCTTCATATCCGGTCAACTTTAGAGAGGAAAGTGGAATACCATCGATATCAATGGACAAAGGAAGATCAGATACAAGCAATTCTTTTGGCGGCTCCACTAGTCAAAGGAATTACTCATCTTCTTATTCTCAAGACACTTCAGATCAGGAAGAAAAAGTGAAGAAGGTATCACCACCTCGTAGGAAAGTTTCCCGGGAGGAAAAACCTGAAAGACCTCAAAACTGGTCAAAAAGAGAGGTCGTCAGTGCATCTGATGTCCCTGCCACGATAAACTCTAGACAGCATAACATTGCTAGCAGTCAGAACACAAGCGATACAGCTTCAAGGCAATATGAAACGGCAGCTTCAAGGCAATATGAAATAACGGAGCCTTCGCTTGATGAAAACATCGATGCATTGCTTGAGGTAAAGAGCCATTTAACCCTTTTGCTTTTAAACCATGCTACAGGACATGAGGGATTTTTATGAACTCCGCTCACAAATAATCTCACAAGACTTGTAGTATGGTAATTAATTATATTGTTTAATCTTTTGCAGGAGGAAGAGGCCTTAATTACAGCGCATAGAAAAGAGATCGAGGATACAATGGAAATAGTTCGCGAGGTAAAAGTCATTACGTGCTTGTTATCGGCTTATATGTCTTGTGATTGTTTCAACATTATTTAGGGTTAATTTTTTTGTTTCAGGAAATGAAATTACTAGCAGAGGTGGATCGGCCAGGGAGCATGATTGACAACTATGTAACACAACTGAGTTTTGTGTTGTCCCGTAAAGCAGCTGGTCTCGTAAGCCTTCAAGCCCGTCTTGCTCGGTTCCAACACCGTCTGAAAGAACAAGAGATACTTAGCCGGAAGAGAGTTCCGCGCTAGAGAAAGTGGTGAAGTTAGTTTGGGCTCCAGTCAGGTGATCTTTTTATTCTAATACACACAAATCTTCCTTCCTCTCGTGTTTTGTGAATTGGGGAATGTGTTTTTATATTTGGGTTGGGGGCTTTTGTTTTTTAGTTCGTCAATTTACATTTGGGGTTTTTGTTTTGTTTTTCCGTGTCCTTGTCACCCATNCTCGTGTTTTGTGAATTGGGGAATGTGTTTTTATATTTGGGTCGGGGGCTTTTTTTTTTAGTTCGTCAATTTACATTTGGGGTTTTTGTTTTGTTTTTCCGTGTCCTTGTCACCCATTTTGTATTCAATGTCTTTTACAACTTACTGATAATGAAATGTGAATTGAAGTTCTTTACTGTCGTCTGTAGCTGTTTGTTGTATAAATTTTGTAACACATTCATTCGGGTATATATTGTATTTGGGAAAATTGTGCAGACTGTTATTATATCGAAAACGTTTTGCTTTCNGTTGTATAAATTTTGTAACACATTCATTCGGGTATATATTGTCGTATTTGGGAAAATTGTGCAGACTGTTATTACATCGAAAACGTTTTGCTTTAAAGACACATGTTATAATAGTTGATTGTGATTCATGGAATTGACTATGGAGCAGGAACATAGTTAAGATCAGTTTCTAACAAAGGAAAACAAATTGAACAGACACTGGATTGAAACTTTTAGTTGCCTTAGTTCGGTGGAAATCGAGACCTTAGAGAAAGAAAAAATGGAGCAGTTCGGAACCTAAAGGTTTTTAATATATATCTTCAGTCAGACAAACTAGAAAGAGATCCAAAACGCCTCATCTACAAAATTTAAAACAAAAAGAAAACTACAATAAAAGAGCTTTGGGCGAGGCTTAGATTCTTTTTACCTCTGCTTTTGAAGCTGTGTTGCCTAAATGGAGTGTGGGATTTCAAAGTTTTGAACAAATCAACAATGGCAAGCAAAAAGTAGCAATCCTGAAAGCTGAAAATACATTTAGCCCAAACAACTTCAGTCAGCTCGTAGTCTCAGAATCTCCTTAGCCGTTCTTATCCGGAAGTATGGCATGTGTTCCTACAAGACAGAACAATTTTTTTATATCAAATTCTGGAACATGCTAAGTTTATTCTCAACTATACTTTATTGAGGCACTTAGGGATAAGGATTTTGATATAGTTTACCTGGCTGAAACATAGCCCCAGGCCTCTACTGAAAAAGTCGATGTATTTAAGCATAAACATTCCACAGTCATACCTGAGAATATAAAAATTGCAACAAAGAAAAAAAAAGATAAGAGTTAGCAGAGAGCTAAAGAGCATAAGAAGCACATAGGGTTCTCAATGATCCCGCCATCTAGGTTTTGTTTGATTGGTGGGCATTTGGCTGTTAGTTTCGCTTTTGGTGATTAAATTCACAGAAGAAACTAGTGTTACACTATGCTTGTAATTCGACCCCATACCATCTTAACTGAAGAAAATAATATTTTGGCAACAGCCCAGGCAGGAAACTGTGAAAATCATTAGTTTTCCGGTGACCAGTTAAGTTACAATTAAATTCATATCAAGTGAATTTCTCCTAATCAATCTCATACCAGATCTATCCTTTAACTTTAAAAACCCATATTCCACATCGAAAGACAAGTAGCTGATTCTATAGAGTTTTTTCTAACAAGACAATTCCTCTCACATAATCATGAACATAGCAAGTTTAAGAATAGATACAAACCCATTCTGTTGTTGGGGAAGGTCTTCAACAAATTCCATGTCCCATGAATTAACATCAATGTTTTTTCCACTTTTTTCCTTCGCTTCGTCGCCCATGTATTTTGCCTGAAGCACAATATCAGATCTGGCATAAGCTATAACGACTAGTAGGTAAGGTTATAACATTTGCACATCCAGACTTTAGAATCAGAATTAATGATAAAGATACGACCATCTACTATGACAGACATTTACTTCAGAACCATCTATTATATAGGTGAAGTGAAAACTAGTTTTCAAGATTTTTGCCTGATACTGAATAAGTATGATACTATGATAGATGAGTTATATTCGGAAGACCAGAAGGCTAAAAAAAGGGTACGTTCACTAGGTTCAAAGCATCTAATATTCTTTTGAATGACTCCAATACGTCAATTAAGAGACTACATAAAGAGAATAAGAGTTGGAAATTAAATCATACCAGAGCATTCAGAATCATAGAATCAACACCATTCAGTGAATCAAGATACAAGAGCTTGCTATCCCTGTTGTTGATTACTGCCAAGGTCCAATGTACACCCTTGTGGATGGGAACAAATATCTGCAGAGGGAAAAGACTAAATTAAACATAAATAAATTGGACTAAATTTGCAATATCAACAAAAGATAATCTAAACATTCAGGTTGTTCGACAAAATTACCATGTCACAGTCAATAAGAGCATATCCTAACTTTCTCTGCGTAGTCCATCTCCTGACAGCTTTATAGTTATAACCAGAATCGCTTACCAGCTGAAAAAAACCAATTAGAGAAAAATAAACATAAGTCTCAGAAGATTCATCAACATATTAAAAGGCCACAGCTTGTCTTGGTTACTCACTGCCATTCATGGGATACAGAAGCCAGAGACAACTGCGTACCATGGGGAGAAATGAGCCAAAATATATCAATGATCTTATCAAAAAGATCTCTTAAACATACTGCTTATCATTTTTATGGAAGCACGTAGAAGCTACTCGATCGAACTGATGAGGCAAAAAGGATCAATATTTTTCTTAAAAATCATGTGAGTACAAAAAGTAAAACACACCTTTTTGTAGAAGAAGGTGTTGAAGAAATGACATTTTAAATACTTTTTGGGCTCTCTGGTTTCTCTTTCTTTGAGTAGTTCAAGANAATATTTTTCTTAAAAATCATGTGAGTACAAAAAGTAAAACAAACCTTTTTGTAGAAGAAGGTGTTGAAGAAATGACATTTTAAATACTTTTTGGGCTCTCTGGTTTCTCTTTCTTTGAGTAGTTCAAGATAGACATTGATAACCTAATGAACAGAAGAAGAACTCAGCAAACGAAAATGTGATTTAAGAGCTCTTAATTGTGTAGAATATTATGGAACAAGTTGTACCTCGTCGTTTAGCCATGAAGATGGTGTAAGGCATTGCAGAATCTCTCCAGTAATATCAATGTTTGAGTTTTCATGAGTAGCCAAGACCTTCCTTCTGAAAAATGGGAGACATTAGGTTTATATGTAATTAGACTCAAAAAATCACTCAACATGCTAGAGCCTCTGACAAAACCATACCTATTTCTCCCAGAAAAGGCACGGTAGACTTCAGCCCCTTCCTCCTCTGTGAGAGGTATAAAAGGTTCACGAGGCACCTTCNAACCATACCTATTTCTCCCAGAAAAGGCACGGTAGACTTCAGTCCCTTCCTCCTCTGTGAGAGGTATAAAAGGTTCACGAGGCACCTTTATTAGATCAATAACACAACAAACAAACAACAGCAATGTTAACAACAGCAAAAACATGAGTAATCTTCTTAAAAAGGTGTTCCAACGACGGATACACACTATGAATCTCAAAGCAAAGACTGAAATATACTCTCATAAGTAGAACTTTGACTGTGTGGGCACAAGCAATAACTGCAGCTTAGTGACTAATAAAGCCAACAAGCATTGTACTATTTTCAGTCTAAACTACAAAACAGTAGGCAATAACATCATATGCATTTTAAAGAAACAATCCTAACAAAGCAATGGCATTAATTATCTCCAATTCAAGAAAGATTAGTATAAATCGCATCACCTCAACACGTTTTTCCACAGGCTTTGGACGAGACTGTCGCAGCTGTGACAACCGCTTCTCATTCAACACAATCTCAAAACCCAAAGCTTCCAACTTAGAATTCCTCCTCTCCGCACTTTGCATAAGCTTTCTATAAGCTTCGAGGCTCGAAGCATCGTTCACATCTCTATCTAACGACAGCGAATCCAGCATCGTACTAGTATCATCAACTCTCAAATTGTTCCCTTTCTTAACATCCGTAACACCAGAAGAAGAAGAAGGCTGAAGAAGATTCTTCTCCTCAACCAATTTCTCCTCTTCCTCATCACAATCAACAACTACAACTTCTTCAACACTCGAATCTTCCGAAACTGCTTCCTTCTCAACCTCATCATCTCCCAAATCAACAAACTCTCTATCTTTCTTAACAAATCTCAACGCCTCCAAAGCTGATCTCTTTGCATCATCATACTTACGAGCAAAGAAATTACCATCGTTTCCGCCATAATCGTTAGATTTTGCTTTCCCGTATCTAAGAATTCCTCTGCTAGGAGCATGAATTTCTCGTCTAAGAGGAGCTTTAGCATCAGGGTACCTTGAAATCCTCGAAATTGTAGGGTTTGAAGACGAAGCAGGCCTACCTGAATCTTCAGACATAGCGAATGAGAATCTGCGTTTCTTGGAAGCTTGGAAATACGGCGAATTTCGAAAAGGGTTGGTTGATTGTTGATTGAAATTGAAGGATTCTTCCCTGCGTTTACGATTGATCGCTACGGCACCCATTAGGGAACGAATTGGGGTAAATCGCTAAACCCTAGAGATCGGGGAATCAATGAAATGAGAAGAACCATAAGAGAGGGATAGAAACGTAGAACATGAAATTAGGGTTCTGTTTGCTCAGAGATGAATGATTTGATTTTCTCTCTTTCCTTTTTTAAATTTGGGTTTCTCCAAAAATTACAATGTATAAATTAAAAAAATGTATTTAGTGAGTAAATCCGGTAGACTACTAAATTAGAAAAGTTATGAAAATCAAATTAAAGATTTTCATACGTATTTAAGAAGAAAGAAAAAAAAAAAGTTAAATGTGATAATATCATAGAAATTTTTTTAAATTGATTTTCATTCTTAAAAATATACTATACTTTTTCTTTTAAAATGTTAAATATATTAAATCAACCATAATGAAAGTTAGTTACAATGGAAAAAGAAAAAGTAAATTATGAGCTATTACAACTAAAGAAAAAGAAAACTCTTTTAATCAAGAGTTATGCCTGTAAGACAAACGCTGGAAAGTTTTATTGGTAACACATCATAGGATGACATGACTCATGAGCAGAGGGTATGTTGCTAATGCCATAAAGTACTAGTATATGAAAAGCACTACAAAGTTACCGAGAAGGAATAGTTTACGAGGCTTCAAGAAATGGTTAGCGACTTGGATAGGACCGTGAACGAGGAGATATTGAAGACACCTAAAGAGTGTGCCGCGTTAATCGGGCTACTGATCTTGGAAAAATGATAAGAGTTCGCTTATAGGACTGGTGAAGAATACACTCATCCCGAAGGAACATATCACATCTTTGTTTGTCAATATTCTTATTAGCCTTTGAAACAATAATAATTAGTATATGTGATCTTTCATGTCAGCTGCAACATCTATCTTTTTTCTTTGTCTATTAATGGAATAATAAAATGTGTGACGAATTATCTTAAGAACCACGTCTCCCACAAATTTGCTCCCACAGATTTGTTATGAAGATTAAAAATTATGTTCAAATTTTACAGTTGAAAATCGAAAAAATTAGGTTTTAATCTCAATCATATTAATCCGAAAGTACACGGTTATTTTATGGCACTATAGTAAATACGAGGTCGAACTCTTGAAGGCCAAAATATTAATTACTAGATGAGAGATCGCGCGAGTAACTATATTTATACTTTCGTTCTAAGTTATATATGAAAT
>OVAQ01002948.1:0-11105 GCA_900406345.1 Erysimum cheiri | reverse complement strand
AACAAATATATTTCATATAAGGAAAAACCCCACAAAGGAGTCTTCCTTCTTACGTGTTAGCTTTCTCATCACTGATCAAAATTGCAAAAAAAGAACAAAGTAATTACAGATCTAAATGTTTATGCTTTATAGTAGCTCAGAAGCCAAGCGTAACAAATATATTTCATAGAAGAAAAACCCCACAAAGGAGTTGTTCCTTCTTACGTGTTAGCTTTCTCATCATCGATAGGAAAAATGCAAACTAAAAATATAAACGTAATTTCAAATTCTAAAGTATGATCATGCTTTATCTTATTATTAGCTCAGAAGCCAAGCGTAACAATTATATTTCATAGAAGAAGTACCCCACAAAGGAGTACCTCTTCTTACGTGTTAGCTTTCTCATCACAGATAAATTTGACAAAGAGAAAAAAAAAAAACACAGACAAAATCACTAAATTGAAATCAACAGCTAAGAGTTTAGCTCAGAAGCCAAGCGTAACAATTATATTTCATAGAAGAAATACCCCACAAAGGAGTACCTCTTCTTACGTGTTAGCTTTCTCATCACAGCTCAGAAAACCAAACTATCATCAAACTAGTTCATTAGAATACTTATCCACAGCAGTTATAAATATCACAAACATGTATAGGCGCAAATAAAGCAGACCTTTTCAAAAACCTAATGAGCCTAAATCACATATGCAACAAGACCCAATAATCATTGATCTTAAAAAATTGAGTAATACCTGATTGGCAACAACTTTGGTCATCCTCGGGAACTCCTTCTTGAGGGCAGACTTGTTAACAGAGAGCTTAGGCTTGTTTTGTCTCTTGGTCTTGGTTGTTCCGAGTACCACAGCTTGGTCCTTGTCAGCTGCCTGAATGGACACTGTCTTTTTGTTTGCCAATCCTGATATCATACAAAAAAGACTCAAAATTTAAGATACTAATACAAATCCAATCAAACCAACAGTAAGTAACCAACTAAAAGATACAGATACAATTCAAGAAGTTGTTAATTTTCCCAATTACATTTTGATAGACATTAAAGGACAATAACTTGTATTCAGATTAGATTTAGAGGGAGCAACAGTTGAAAATTACCAGAGTGCTTGTAAGAGTTGATGTTGACGAGGTTGTTGCTCTCTTTGCTGAACTGAACCTTAGCGTTACCTCTACCGAACTGTTTCACCAAGAAACAGTTGTTTCTCTTTACGATCTCCCAGATCAGCTGTCCTGGAACTGTTGCCATTTCGAGCTCCTTCACTGATTTTTCAAAAAGAAAGTATTTATTAATTTAATAAATATGAATCGATCGATCAAGAGTTAGACCGAATGAAAAACATAGAACGACGAAATGCTTAGCAAAACGGTGATTCAAGCTTACCTTGATATTCACAGACCTAGATGACGGCGGAAAAAAAGAAGAGAAGGAGACTTCTGCCGGAGTTAAGTTATGACGATGCGTTAATATATACAGTCTCTGCAAAACCCTAGTTTTGTTCTGCGATGCACTTATTCTTAAAGTCAAATACACTTAAAAGAGAGAATTAATCAAATGGGCGTTTGGTCTAGTGGTATGATTCTCGCTTTGGGTGCGAGAGGTCCCGAGTTCGATTCTCGGAACGCCCCTTTTTAACTTTTTTTTTATGAGGCCGATTTCACTTCTTTTCTTCACCTTTTTTTTATTTTAAGTGTCCCTTTTTTATTCTTTTTTTTTTTGTTTCCAAATAACTTTGCATCCTTCACATTAAACTAAATTGAAATTTACAGCACCTTCACATTAACTGGACTGAAGATTACAACAAACACAATTTGATCTTACATGGTGACTAACTCTCATACTTGTCCAAAAACTCTACGAGGAAAGCTTTTAAACTTACAAGTTTCAGCACAACATATGGATATATTCAACACATCAAATCAAAATCATCATCATCACTAATATATATAGAAGAATTCAAGTTCCAGACTTGAATGTTAGGTCTTATGCACCATATGAGACCCACATATCTTCACCTCCTTCAGCCCACATTCCCCATTTCCATCTCACTCTTGAGTTACTCATCATACACGCCGACATCAGACTGGTTCTTACTCTAGGATCTTTGTCCTGATGTATCATCAGTCTCATGTCTGTCAGGCCTCTGTAGTTATTTACTATAGACCTGATGAAAGAAACTGTTTGATTACCATCGGTATGATCTGACATCTGAACACGTGCTGTTATCTGCTTCAGGCTATCGCTTCCCTTCATATGCACTAGACCTTTGCTTTGGAAATTGGTTTCGATAGCTGACCAAGTCACGGGACTCAAACTAAGAGATACGATGCCAGGGAATGCTTTAAGGAGTGTTCCCAAACCAAGTTTTAGCCTTTCAGATTGTTCTATAGACTTGACTGAATCCACTGCGAGCTTTCTGATCTTGTTGCCAAAATGGATGTTGCTGATTAGTCTGTACATGTCAGGAGATATGAGCTCTAACGTATTCAGATCTTGAAACTCTGCGAAACTAACACCTTTCACATCCTCTATAGAAAGATGGAATTTCAACAACTTGGGTGTTTCGAGTAGAAGAGATTCGGGTTTGTTGCATTTCAGCTTGAGTTCAAGGAGGTTTGGCGCCACTATAGCCAAGGAAAGTGCAGCATTCGACACCCTCCAATGACAACTCTTTAGGTGCAAGAAATGGATTCTCGGTTCCTTTAGTCCTCCAACGCCAATCAAATTTAGAACTTGAAGAAAAGGGAAACAATCATTGATCTTCTCAAGATTCTCATCATCGAGTCTGATGAACTCGAGTGTCAAATGTCTGAGACTAGGCATCTTGTTCAGGCCAACAACTGAGAGCCAAGCATTCTTCACCTCTAGTTTGACTAACTTACTACCTGCAAGATAAACATAGACTTAATATAGTTACTATTAATGATCCCAATTTGATATCCTGTAACTACTTCAGATACATGAAAATTTCCCTGAAAAGCTGAAGCACATATGCTAACATCATCAAACTGCGATTACTCATTCCTAAAATAAGAAATGCTCATTTATGAGCTTATCAGACTATATAACCTTAAACTAGTTTTCTAATCTTCTGAGAATGAGATCATATATTATCATCATTATCGTCATCTACTCTAGGAATCAAAGCTTGTTTCCTATCAGAAACTCATTGCAGACGACGAATCAGATATTATAGGCAAACGAATCGAATGATGTTTATCAAAAACTTACAGTTACAAGAAATGAGCGCCAAAATATCCGACTTTCTCCAGCAGGACTGAATCCAGAAATCTGAAATTGACAAGATCTCCAAGTCTTCACGAACCCTAGGCAACCACTCCTCCACGAATTCGACATCGGTGAGGTACAATTCTTTGGAATCATCATCATTCAACTCGTCAAACGACATTCCGCTAAGCGCCTTATCGACTCCGACTGATATTGAGCGAATGTTACAAGCACCCTCGATCAGGCTCCTAAAAATCGTCTTGAACGGTGTGACGGCGATGGACCGAGATTTCAAGTACCGAGACAAGGTGCAGGTGAGATTCACGGCTCGAACCTCTCGCGAAAGCGAGTTTAGTGTCTTGGAAGCGAGTCGACATCGAGCTAAGGATTCGGAATCGTTGAGTCGACTCAGAATATTCACCAATAGGTCTGGAGGTAACTCGTCCATGGTGTTTAATTTGGGAATTGAAAATGGAAGACGAAGGAGAGAAGGAAAGTTATTGAATTTCAAGGCTACGTGTGGATAAAGCTCGCACGTGTTAAATGTAAAAGTCTAAGTTACCCTTATGATTTCTGGAAAATAACAAAAGTGTCACATGTTGAGGAGAGTAAACCCTTATTGATTAGTTGTTCTTGAAATTGGGGTTTTTAGATTTCTCCGATCTGTGTAGTGTCGGAATTTTCGACCGGAGTGAGAGAGAGAAATGGGGAGGAGGATTTTGAACGATGCGTTGAGGACGATTGTGAATGCGGAGAGACGTGGAAAAGCTTCGGTGGAGCTCAAACCAATCTCTACAGTTATGTCTTCGTTTCTGAGAATCATGAAGGAAAAAGGTTAAATTTTCTCCTTTTTTTTTTTTTTTCCCATTTTCAATCTGAAGTTTGTCAATTCATCCACACGAGGTTTCGTTTTTTCCATTTCATCTGTTCACTGATGACATTGTAGAGTGAAGGATCTAGCTCTGTGATTTAGTTTTCTTTTAGAAGCTGCAAATTAGTTTCATGAGACTATTGAGCTTCTTTTATATATGGAAGAAGAGTATTTCTGATTTAATTGGTTAATGGTGAAGCTACAACAGACTGAAATTTGAAAAGTTTATGTTTTTGCTTCTATGAAGAACTTCACTCTTCTATGCTTTTCCTTCATTTGCTACGGTGAATCAAATGTATGATGCTATCAGTGGTCTAAATTACTTTGATCTGCTTATTTATATACCTTATATTAGTCTGGGAATTCATATTCAGGTTGGTAAGGTATTGTTTCGATAGATGGATTTGGTTATGGGTCACATTTCTAGATAGCGATTTCATATGGTTATTATTGTTGTTAATATGTTTACATGTTACAGAGTATTTGTTGGAATCAGCTTTTTCTAAGTGTGTCTACTTTACAAAATGTTATGTTAATGTTAGGTTATATCAAGAACTTTCAAGTCTATGATCCACATAGAGTTGGTAGAATAACAGTTGATCTGCAAGGGAGGGTTAATGACTGCAAAGCTCTTACCTACAGGCAAGACGTTAGGGCAAAAGAGATTGAGAAATACACTGAACGCACACTTCCAACACGTCAGGTTTGTTCATTTTCTCTCTTCCTATCCAGAAATGCAGCTAAAATAGCAATACTTTAACAGCTCAACCTTGTTTGATTTGTTCCATGTAGTGGGGTTATGTTGTAATCACAACTCCGGATGGAATTTTGGACCATGAAGAAGCAATTAAAAGGAATGTGGGTGGTCAGGTTCTTGGTTTCTTTTATTGAATAGCTTAATGGCAAGAGGCTCTAGCGTCAAAGAATTCAGAATAAGTTTGATATTTCAATCCTTAGAACATCTTATTCTTGTGGCTTTTTGTTTTGGTGTCTTGCATTGTCTTTGAACAAGCTGGGAATGAAAGAACAGATTTGTTGTTAAATTCAAAGATCTTTTTTATAATTCTTTAGTTTAACTTTAAATTCAGACGAGAAATGTGTTCTTCCACCATTTAAGGCTTTAAGCTATCAGAATAATCTATATACAGACTGCAGACAGGTGTAACAATTCTGTTATTATCAATGTAATAAATATCACTGTTCGTCCACCAAAATAGAAAGGAAAATACACCAATCAAGATTTTATCCCCCATTTGTTAACCCTATATACTCAATATTTATATGACACCAAAAAGACCAAATAATGTGATAGTATATGACAAGGAAACCAAACATGTTATACAAAACAGATGAAGTACCTCACAGCAAAAAAATATCCTCAGGATACGCAAATTAAGTTTCATCTACAAGCAAACAATCAAAAAAAAAAGAATGAGAGCTAATATAAATTTCTATAACAATGAATATGAAGAATATATCAACAGACGGGAGGGAACAATGAATATGAAGAATATATCAACAGACGGGAGGGATGAGCAGAAATTCAGCGACGAAGAGCTCCGAGTTTGGCAAATATGTCGTCGTAGTCTGGGAGCTTGGGATGAACATGGCTAGCTTTCTCCTTGGCCGGAGTTACTGGGTCAGGTGATGTCACAGTTTTGGGAAGAGAGCTTGAAGAAGAACCTGACCCTTCTTGCTTAGCCAGTGACTTAGCCTCTGGAGTTGGCTCTGGAAGAGGTTCTCGATAGTGAGAGACTTTTTCAGTTTTTGGAAGAGAGCTTGAAGAAGTAGCTGATCCTTGTTGCTTAGCCAGTGACTTAGCCTCTGGAGTTGGTTCTGGAAGAGGTTCTCGATAGTGAGAGACTTTTTCAGTTTTGGGGAGAGAGCTTGAAGAAATAGCTGATCCTTGTTGCTTAGCCGCTGCCTTGACCTTTGGAACTAGCTTTATAGGAGATTCTTGATCGTCAGAAGATTTGTCGGTTTTCGGAAGAAAGCTTAAAGAATAAGCTGATCCTTGTTGCTTAGCCAATGGCTTGGTCTCAGGACACAGCTTTGGAGGAGATTCTTGATCGTGAGAAGCTTTGTCAGTTTTTGGAAGAGAGCTTGAAGAAGAGGCTGATACCTGTTGCTTAGCAACTGGCTTAGCCTCAGGATTTGACTTTGGAGGAGATTCTTGATCATAAGAGACTTTGTCAGTTTTAGCAGTAACCATGGATGATCTTCTCTCTTGGCCCTTTGTTCTTCGTGAGATGGAAATAGAAGGCTTGGTTTGGGTGCGTGCAGCATCTCTCCGAACTTCTTTCTCATCTTCATCGTCACTGGATATTGAGTGGAAGTATGAGGAAGAAGCAGGGGTGGTCTTGTGGGTCCTTCTCCTCTCTTGACTTCTGGTAGAAGCTCGAGTCTGGATTTTTTCCTCCGAGTCCTCATGGCTAACACGTGAATGTAGATTTATGGGCCGGGTTCTGGACTCAGTTCTTTTATCTTGATATCTGACAGAAATTCTCTCCCGAGGCTCCATCTCTGATTCATCATCACTAGAAGATGAATTTGGAGGTATAGAGCTTGGTCTTTTGTCCGTGTTGCTTGCTTTTTGAGTGTAAAGTTCTTTCCTGACACTGCTAGAAGAGACTGTCTGCAAAGAAGAAGACCTCGGCGGATCAACCTCTGTTGGAACATTCTCTTTTACAGAGTTAGACCATATCTTCTCTCTTGGTGGACTCATTCCATAAGATGGGAGAGTCGTTTCATTCTTAAGTCCACCGGCTAGAGGTCCAGACCCAAGACCACTAGGAGTCTCTGTATCAGATTCTTCCTGTATCTTGGAATCATCTCCTTGGTCTTCTGTGTCTGAGGGGAAAAAGTAGCGTCCTAGATCATCAGGAACTTCAGACATTGGGGACTTATGAGATTTAAGCTCCAGCTTTTCTTCTACATGTCCAGAAATTTTTCCTTTGTTTCTCAGATTGTCTTCTTCACTTTCAGAATCTCGGTCATAGTCATCAAACATTGCAGACGGCTCAAGCTCATGCAGAGAAGCTGGAGGACTTGTAGGACCATCATCAAATATTGGAGAACTTGGCTTTTCGTTTTCAAGAACCTGTGAGGTTGAGCTGGGTTGTCCCAGAGACTTATGTTCTTCGACACTCCATGAATTTGTCTCTGTTGGCATATGATCAGGTGTTTTGCTGCTGCTACCAAGTAATGAAAATCCTAATCCTTCTTCTGGTTCATCGTGATAAGCATCTTCTGTGTCAAATTGAGGTTTATCGAAAAACGAGCTATAGTCATCAAAAGCTGGAGCAACAACATCAGGACCGTCCTCGTGACTAACAGTGCTCTGAAATCGGTTTTCCGCCAGGATGCTCGGTGAATCAATATGGTCCAAGGCAGTGGCATCATTGTCATCAGAAAACTTGCTTGACTGTTTCTTAAGTAGAACATCTTCCGGACTGCTAAGGTTTATATTATCCATACTTGGCTGCTTCTTCTCTCTACCTATTTGATCAAAGGAATTGTTCGGCCTCATCTCCGATGAGTTCTCCCGAGAATGACCACTCCTCCATGAAGCATTTTCTGATTGCTCATCAACAGTCTTATTAGACGACTCCGCCCTAGTAGTAGATTGATCTTCTTGCCTGTTACTGCTTCTTAACTTGTCTTCTTTAGCAAAACCTCCGCTTTGCACATTTGAGCTACTACTATGTCTTTGTGGGGGATTGTTTCCTAAATTGTCATAAGAGGATGAGTTCCGCGACTCTGTTGAATCCTGCATCGTCATCATCCTTTCTTTACTTGAAAGCTCAGCAGCTGCACGTGCAGCAAAACTCGCTCTTTCAGCTGATTCAGCAGCTGCACGTGCAGCACTCGTAGCATCAACAAATTTCGTTTCCCACGGAGATGAATCCCGATGACCTGGATGTGGATGTCTGTGTTCTCTGCCATCAGTTGTATCTCCTGTATATAAAATGACGATTTGGTTTTATATTACTCTTCAACACAACAAAGAACAAAGAAAGAACAGAAGGAATATCAAACAGAGACTGTCTTTTTTAATGAAAAGCTAACCAGAAGGTCTCGGATCTTGATGATAGTGATCAGCTGTCTTCCCAATGTTGAAATCAGAAGATATATTGCCGTGTGTGCGGCTTGAAGATCTCCCGTCATTTGCATATGAATTCTGCGATACATTGACAGTAGCTGGAGCGTGGATAACTGGAGCTTGATTGTTAGGGATTCTTGAAGAATCCGAGTTTATACCAACCGTGGACTGAGATGAACTTGCTCCACTCTGCTCAAATAAATTGAAAATGCTACTAAGGAAACAGATACTAGAGAAAGAGAAGGGTGGAATTAACACTGAGGCAATGGTGATCAACAGTATTGAACTGAAAATGTATTACTGACCAATGAGACGGTTTCTTTTGGATCTGATTCAACCAAAGATTCTGCGTCCCAAGTTACATTATGCTGCGTAGCAATCTCCGTTAAAATTTTGATCTTCGTTGGACCATCAGGAGCTTTAACAGACAATTTATCCACCAACTAGCATTTAAAGAGATAGTCTCATAAGCAATCATAGCTCTCTTCTAAAAACAGCAGATCAAACAAGAGAACACGCGCAACCACTTACCAAGCGACTCACACCAGAATCCGGTTGCAACCCAATAGCAGCGGAAACAAAATCTTTTCCATACTTGGCAGTGAAATGCTTAACAATATCTGAGAGCTCCGTGACATCTGATAACCTTTGGGAAGCATATAAGACACTGGTGACAGCTTCTTTAAGATCAGTAGGGCAGGTCCTGAAGTAAAATCACAAACAATGATCAACACATAACACACAAGAACACACACACACACACAAATGTGTAAAAGGTTCTTACTTTTGCGAGTCGATCACACCCAAACGAACAACAAGAAGTTCACAGTATATGCTAACAAGCTCATAAGCAGCCACTGTCTTCTCTTCTCTAACCACATGCTCCACCTAAGGAAGAACAAGCATTCCCACAATCCATAAGTAAAACACAGACTCATTGATGTGTTTGATAATACTGTCTAATGTGTGCAAATTCAAAATTTATTGCATACTTACCCGAATTATAGCCGTCTGGGTTTGGCCGGACTCGAGCAATTGAGCCAATTCTCTCCTCAATTGTTTTATCTGTGTATCCTTTTTGTTCTTCAGTATTTTGAGGCGTGAAGCCGCCATTTGTAAAGCAGTTTTGCTTCATTATTGAGAAACAAAAAAACATTAAAAATGCAAATCAACCAATTGTATCAATCTTCCGGTCATGTGAATAAACTCGCAAGAGGAAAATGACAAACCGAAATTACCATTTCGCAGGCTTAAAACTTCGATGAAGCACCTTCTTCATGGAGACTAGAGAAAGTTGATAAGAGAAAACGAAAGTTCGAGCCTTTAATGTCTGGGGAGTCTCCAATTGCACAATTGAAACGAAAATTTAAGCCTTTTGGGGTTTTAGATGAAGATCAGATGAAAAGTTTGTGATCTGCGGAAATGGACCTTCACGTGACCCGAAGAAAAGTATCAATCTAAGAGAAGAAGAGAAGAGGAAGACGATGAATTAGAAGACGAGAAAAAAACTTTGACTTTTGGAGAAACCGATTAAATAGTGTTGAAGATTGATTGATTACGCGTCAAAATGACAATCAATGTCAGAAACTCAGAAAAACGAGTACAAAACTAAAAAGACAAGCGTATCCATCCAAATATTAGATTTTTCAGCTTTGAATTTTTGTAAGTCCAATACTTAAGCCATAACTTTATAAATTTTGTAATGCTTTTGTATATGTTAAAATGTATTTCAACTTTTTAGGAAGATATCTAATTATCGTTTATCAGATCTTTATAAATTTAATTTTCATTAAAAATCCAAAATCTTCAAAAATTATTAATTAAGCTAACAATGGAAACAATTATTTTAGAGATCTAAGAGTTAGTTGGTCACATGTTTCATCAATGTTTTGAATTGTCTTTTTTAATATCAACACACCGACACAAGATATTTGTAATACAAAAAAAAGAAAGATATTTGTGATACCATAAAATTAAAACTTTTTTAAAATATCATCTTTGTAGTAAATCATTTACAATTTAACTGAAAACTATAATTCATCACATAATTCAAAGCTTATTAATTTGATCCATTTTTATTAGTACGTTAATTTGCATAGATCGCCTAAATTTCGAAAAGTTTACTTATTGGAATGTACACGGTACAGGCCCAAGCAAGGAGAAACAGGACTCATCTCATCACAAAACAAACGAATCAATCATATATGAATTCGACTATACAACAAAAATAATGTATTATATATAGAGCATAAATGAATTAAACCTCTTTCAATCAATTTTGGTTAGTCCTACTTCTCCGTTATCTCTTTCACTGGTTCTATAGCTCACGAGCCAGCTCGGCGGCTAAGCAGTGTTTCAGCTCCGCCAC
Source organism: Erysimum cheiri (assembly GCA_900406345.1). Taxonomy (NCBI): domain Eukaryota; kingdom Viridiplantae; phylum Streptophyta; class Magnoliopsida; order Brassicales; family Brassicaceae; genus Erysimum; species Erysimum cheiri. The sequence continues at coordinate 550 of OVAQ01002948.1, read as the reverse complement.
GATCTGGTTCATGGTTGGTCTACTGGATCCTCTGTCTCTGACGCAAGACATTGCCACCTCCACAAACTTCCAGGCTGATTCCTGCGAGAAGTCGCCGCGAAGCAGTGGGTCCACAACGCCGTCTATTTCTCTGGCCTCAAAGAACGGCCAAACGTAGTGCACAACACTAAGGTTGTCTCCTTCTTCGGTTTTGAAAATGGCTCGCTGGCCAGTGATGAGTTCAAGAAGGACCACCCCGAAACCATACACGTCGCTCTTCTCGTTTAGCACAAACGTTCTGTAGTATCTGTCACCACACACGTCTGATTTCTTTAGTTTTATATATTAGATATATCTTATGAGTCCCAAATATTATTTCTGTTTATTCAAACTGGTTACTATTATTGCTAAACTGAAAAAGGGTTTGAACTAAATTGGCCAACCCTAGTTTCACTAAACCGCCGGTTTGTGATGAACATGTGATCTGTATTCAAACCGTGATTTTGTGAAGGAACTTACTCAGGATCAATGTAGCCTGGAGTGCCCATGACGGTAGTCACGACGTGGCTGG
>OVAQ01002947.1:0-11110 GCA_900406345.1 Erysimum cheiri | reverse complement strand
GAACTACGTTAACTGCTATCGTCTAATGCTATTAATGCTTCTTATTCTTGTAGTGTATTACTAATTCTCTGGAGAAATCGTACATGGTACATTCCGACCCATCCTATATATCCCAAATTCACAAAATAATTCACGCTGGTCTAATCATTGTCAACCCCTATTCATAAAGACAACAGCCAGATTTCAAATTTAGACTTGGTGAAGAAACAATAGAGATAAAATCATTCGTCAAACTTGTTCTACCTAACAAATTAAATACATTATAATATCAAAACAAAGTTATAATGAATCATATAATTAGCTTGAACGTTTTATAAGAGCTATATACAGTAGAAGTTGATACTTCTAAGGTATCTTTATATACATAGTAGAGCTTCTAAAATTGAATGAATAATACGTAATAACTGAATTCTATGGTTTATATTAAGAAAAAGGTTAATCTCCATACAATTTTTTTTAAAGCTGTGGTATTTAAATTATGTCTATTTGAGAATATTTACATATGATCTTAAATCAATAATCCAATTATATATAATTTGAAATATTTCAAACATGACTTTGGAAATTTTAGCACCAAGTAAAGAAGGTTAGTCGAACGAGTTGGATTTTTGCTCTGAAGGGAAGACACACGATTGCGAACTGCCCGATCGATCCTATCGTGGCAGCATAATAGCATCATTACTAGGTAAGTTAGCAAAAAAAAGTTCCTTCCATGCTGGCATAAAGCTTTAAATGCTTCAGAATATTCATAAATTATGACACTCGTATTCTATTGAGTTCCGGTTTGCTCGCCTCCTATTTCACAGTATATATAATCACTTTCAGGTCACATAATTCAGATGCATGAATTTGTTCAGATTTTGTTTGTACACAATTTAGTAGTTGAAAAGAAAATTTCAGTTTTATTTTCAAATATATTAATAAAGATAATAAATTTTACTAATTTCTGTTTAAGGTATGAAAATATCATAACCACCCTATAACTTATTGGAGCTTTGCACATTACTTTAAAGGTATTAGTATTAATTAACTTTAATTGGTCCGATGTTTGCTTTTTGTTTTTTTGTCTTTGTTTGTTGTGTTCTTTATAGTAAGTGTTAAAGCAATGTCATTTAATAGCTTTAAGACTACTTATTAAACAAAAATTTAAAGTCAATTGTAATGTTGAATCTGCGTATTTACTACACCGGAGACAAAAGGGCTGTGAATTAAATCCGATTCGTAGCACGAGAGAACATCTACCCAATCAAGCTATTTATTGATCCTTTCATGTTTCCTCTTTTAAAGTCTGTCATGTATATATACACTACACACATGTGTATGCATGTAAGATATCAAAGGGAAAATATTTTGTTGATCTCTTCCCATTTTTTAGGCTTTGCCATCTACATCAATACGATGTTTTTTCTTTTAGCGACATCTATACGATGTTTTTTTTTAGTAAAACGATATTCTTTCATAGTAAGAAATAACGCGTATTTTTTTTTTATAGGGAATAACACGTATTTGAAACAAAATTAAATGTAAGATACGATGTTATTATGTCACACCTAACGAAAGGAACAATTATTATGTATCGACAAAAAACAAATTCGAGAAGTTCTGATGTCACATATTTAATTTAAAAACCCAACAATAATATGTTTGTTGTAGATGTTTGCACAAAAAAAAAAAGAGAATATGTTTGTTGTAGACTTGAAGTAGAGATGTTTAATTAGGAAATATTTTTTTTTGTTGTTGTCGTAGACGTTACTAAAAAAGATATGTTTGTTGTACAAGCCAATAGGATCCATAATTATAGAAAGAAAAAAAGAGAGATTGATGTGATCAAAATTAGTGCTTTTAAAAACTATTGAAAGTTCAACGAGTTTTAATTAAAGTCGAATCCTTGTAATAATGCCTTTTCAAACGGGCAAACCTGCCGCTGTGTTAAAATTACTTACGCCGTTTGACCTCTTTTTTTTTTTTTTTTTTTCCTTTATGTTCCTTCTTTTCATTTAACCTCTTTTCCTTGATCCTGCTCAAAAATCTCTTTTCATTCTCTTACGGGAGCATACGATATTTTCGTAGATTATATACTCATTATTAACATCCACTTGAATTTTTTTTTGCTGCTGATAGAGTGATAGTAAAATAAAGTAAAAATATATATATATAATAAAAATATATTCAAGACATGACCTTGAGAAATGTTAACGGCGTCAGCTGCCGTTATCTCCATCCCAAAATATATACAATAGAGAATCTCTTTCTCTCTCTCACCATTCAATCACTCTTATTTTTTTCAAATTCTCTTTATTCCCTCTCACCCTCTCTCTCTCTCTTTCTCCTCTCGCTTGAAGAACAAGCTTGGAATATTTGTTACAACGGGCTGATTAATCAATCTTTTTAACAAATAAAAAAGAAGGAAGAAAGGAGAAATCTTTGGGCTTGTTATCTCGAGAATGGGGAAGAAAGAGCAGAAGGATCATCACTCAACAACAGTAGAGAACGACGACAAAGTCGAAGCTGTTCTTCATCTCCTTCGTAAACATTCTCCTCTCACACTTAAACAGGTTGGTTTACATATTATTTAGCTCACTAGTTATATTTACGTTACTTTAACTGGTTTTGAAAAAAAATGATTGATTTTTTTTGTCGTTGGGTTAATGAATCCTGCAGGAGAAGTTCTGTAACAGAGCTTGTGTCGGTAGATTCTTGAGAACAAAAGGAGACAATGTGAAGAAAGCAGCTAAACAGTTAAGGTCTTGCCTTTCATGGAGATCTTCTCTTGGCATTGGTACTTTCTCTCTCTTGTACATATACATATATATACACAAGTTTATATATGTTTGCGATGTATATGTATATATGAATTGCACGTATAGTATATTTTTATATATATACACAAATATTCTTGTATGTTTTGTGTTTTCACGATATTCAAATACAAGTTTAAGAACACGCGTACGTTACATCGTTAGAGGTCCGAAGCTTTATTTACAGAACGGTCTAAAATTTTTTAAAAATGAAAACGAGATGAGGATAAAAAACATAAAGCTTAAAGTAAGTATGTAGTGTGTATAGATGATAAATTTGGTTAGCTTTTGTATTTGTATTTCTCTTGTGTAATTAGAAAACAGACGTTTCGTTGCTTTTTCTCGGGTTTTGATGTGTCCCATGTTTGAACATCGAGCGTTAAAGTGAATATCCACTCATTATGACACCCACTTATTTTTAACCTCTTCTATTTAATTTTTTCAAGATTCTGTTTTCTCTTTTTCTTTTTGAAATTTCTTATATTATATTATTAATATATATATAATAATTACAGAGAGTTTGATCGCCGATGAGTTCACGGCGGAGCTTGCTGAAGGCCTTGCCTACGTTGCTGGCCTTGACGACGAGTGCAGACCTGTTTTGGTGACTTGATATTTCTCACTTTTGGTGATTATGTTTATTAATTTATTTCATAATCAAACCTAGTTTAATAATACTTTTTTTTTCCTCTTAGGTTTTCCGCATTAAACAAGATTATCAGAAGCTACATACGCAGAAACAGTAAGTACAAACTACCCATACATGAAAAAAATAGTACTCCCTCCGTTTTCGAATAATTGTCGTTTTAGAGCATTTTTTTTGTTTTAAATTAGTTGTCGTTTTAAAGTAATAATGCAATTTATGCCAATAACTACCCAAATTACTCTCATTTAATTAAACACAAATTATTTGTAAATAATTATTTGTCATTTTTATGAGGTTAATATAGTCATTGTAAACTTTTTCTTAATTTGTCCAAATACAGTTAAAACGATAACTTTTAAAAAACAGAGGGACTATAAAACATATTCACAAACTTAACTTATATTCCTTTATTTTTCGTAGGTTGACTCGTTTGGTGGTATTTACATTAGAGGTGGCAATCTCAACCATGTCCAGAAACGTCGAACAATTTGTCATCCTTTTTGATGCTAGTAAGTTCTCTCTGCTTTTAATGGAAATTTAATTTATCACTTTTATATATATAGGGAAAAAAAGGTTTCAAAATAAAGGGGAAAAAGGGGAAAAAAAATTCAAAATATGGTAACTATGGTATTTTTTGTCTTCTTATCCTTAATGGAAAATATTGTCACGATTAACGAATAAATATAAATGTGATTTATACCGAAAAAAGAAGTTGGTAAAAATAGGGGACCGGAACATGTCGGAAGTCCGGCAGGAAAGTGGGAGAGATAACGATCCGATAATGTCCGTAGTGTCCCTGTAGAGTCACAGTCTCAATTATTGAGGGTAGTTTTGGCATTTATTTAAGTCTTATGTCGAGCTTCTACCGCAGTTGCTGCAGTCCTTCTCGCAACTCTGATAGTACTCTTTAGCTTTTCATTAAATGTTCCTCTTTTGATCCTCTGCAATTCCACAGTACATGGACCTTCCTTTTATTTTTTATATTTTTTGCTATAAAGCAAAACATAAATTTTCAACAATTGTTTTCAGGGCACTGGTAATGGTAGAACATCTAGGGGTGTTCTCCCATATAAAATTATTAAATNNATTTTAATAATTTTATATTCTTGAACACCTTAAGTGTTCTTGGGTTATTTATGCTCTCACATGTATTATTTTTCTAAAGATATTGTCAACTGTGTCAAATCTTTATAACATTTTTTTTGGTAAACTCGTTTATTAAACGATTTAACTAATGTTTCATCGCACGGTTTGAAATCGCAGGCTTCTTCAAATCAGCATCAGCTTTCATGAACATACTTGTGACTACACTCAAAATAGTTGCAGAGTATTATCCTTGTCGTCTTTACAAAACCTTCGTCATCGATCCTCCTTCTCTTTTCTCTTACCTTTGGAAGGTACCCATTTACTATTTGATATATTCACTGATTAAACTTTCAAGTTGTTATGTGGAGTACATTTTTTTTATAAAAATGATTTGACAATTCGAATTTAATTCTGCTCAAGTCAAAGTGTTAGTTCACCTATCTCAACGTAACTTTGAGACTTGAGGAGTTTGTTTGACAGCGAGATGATTACTTTTAAGTTGAAAGTCAAACATACTGATCCTCTACGCTCACGTGTAGGGTATTCGTACATTCGTGGATCTATCAACGGCCACGATGATCGTATCGATGCAAGATTTCCAAGACTCGTTTGATTACGACGACTTCTCTTCGTCTTACCCATCACGAGTCTCTTCCCTCCGATTCGACACGTCATCACTCAAATCGACGGATAAGATCGGTTCCTGCGCATCCTCTAGGTTCGCCTTCACCGTATCTCGCGACGGTCTCGACACGGTCAAACCATGGTGCCTCACGTTGACTGACACGTCATCATCCAAACTAGGACCCAGCACAGGCGCGTACATCTCACCGCTCAACGCGCGTTCTTTCTCCTTCGCGTCACCGGCGGCTAGAAGCGAGCCATTCGGTGGTCCACGGAGGAGCTTCTTCGCTTCAACGCCGATGCCAGCTAGGACCACCGACCGTCACTCTATCGGAACCCTCCGTGACCCGCGGATACCTCGCCCGTCTTTCTTCCAATCGCCGGCGGTTTTCTTCCGGCGAGAGTCACACGTCAGCAAAAGTGAGAAACCACGAGATTCGTTCGTTCAGTTTCTCAAGTTTTATCGTAGACCGTACGATGAGATGACTTATAGGTCAAAGATGCGGCCACCACTAGGTGGTCTCGTCTCTATTGTTTCAACTCAGATTAGACGCCGCCACGTGTCTTTATCTCAACGGTTCTAACTTAAAACTATCCATTAAAGTAGTATATAACTTTTGCCGTGATTGTTTATTTTCGTTTTTATTTTACTTATTGTTGTTTCAATCATTTTTAGTTCGTCAAGTGTATTTTTGTTTTCTAATAATTTTGATCAATTGTTTATTTATTCAGCATTTTCTATGGTTTTGATTTTGATTATTATCTAAAGTGTTCAAATTTTACCGTTTGAATTTTGAATGCTTTGTATCAATGTTATTACTTGAACTTTAACATTTTAGTAGTAGCTTTTATAAGATTGATAATTACTATGGGCACATTTCGGGATAAGCATGCTTAAAAAAAGAAAAAAAGTCTTCGCTTTGAGTAAATGATCTAATCATAATTTGAAAAGTAAGAGAAAAAAGAAGACAACGTGGTCGTGACGGAGAAAGACTCATTGGGAGAATTCAAATGAGAACATGCGATGTTGCTGTTGTTTCTTTATTTGTTAGAGGATTACAAGTACATGTGACCCCATTATTTCCTAATCATAAAAATAAAATAAAAAGCAAACCGTTGACAAAACAGTTGTTGGCGCAATAAAAAGAAGAGGAAATTTTAAATTTCTTATAGTAGTAAAAAAATGAAAGGACAGTGTAAACAGTTAAAGTTTTTCCATTTATTTTAGCTAAAAGACAAATTAGACATTTGAAGGGTTTCAAATGCATTCACTCGCCTACTTAGTTATATATTGTCAGACGTACGTACTACGTAATTCAATGGAGGAGGATGATCACCCCATAAGAAAACCTTTGTCAAAACAGTTTTAGTTATGGACTAGTTTTGAATATTCCATTTGAGTTTAACACTAGCAAAAAAAGACGACATACATAAGGGTTATAGATTTGATATTACTTTATTCAGCTAGTTTCAGTATATGTTAGGAATATGTGTCAATTCTATTAATTTGATTGAAAAGGTCAGGGTGGACTTTTTGTTTCTGTTTTGTAGCGGTTGTGTGCATATGAAAATTGTTGCATTATAATATAACGTTTATTGTTGTAAGCAAATTTATAGTATTAATCTTAGTAGGAGATACTTTTTATGTATAGCATAGAAATGAGTAATATGTCTTGGAGCAATTGTCGCCATTGCATCAAGGTTTATACAAAAATCCCATTTCTGAAGTGAGATGACGTAACTTGGGTTAGGCGTTTTCTATTTGGAACTTTGTCTATAACTATCCAAGTATATATATACTTTCTTTTTTAAGTTATATTAAATGGCCTTTTCTTGCATAATTTTCGGGGTCTTTTTATCTTTTATTTATTTTGTTAAACTGTTTGAGATTTGTGTCTTCTTGCATGGGAAAAATACTTTAAAGACTGACGAACAGTTTATTTAAGTCTCTCGACTTTTATTCTTTGTCAGTTTCTGCAGTAATGAGTTCTCATTTGTCACTTTCCTTTGTTACTTTTCGCGGTAAGCTCCGAAACTGATTTTCGTCCTTTAAACGAAACCATACTCAATAATTTCGAAGTAAATTTCTTAGCCAGATTTAGGGATTTAGCTTTGGGACAAATTAAACCCCCTTTTTTTTCATACATTATACAGTAAAAAAACAAGATAAGGCACACAAAACAGTTTTTATTTTATTTACAATTCATCAAAACAGAGATGAGATTTTTTTTTTATTTTGTTTTTCTGGTAAATTGATAGGAAGAGTTGTGTTGGTTGGTTTNAAAAAAAAAAAAAAAAAGAGTTGTGTTGGTTGAGACTTGAGACTCGTATAGCGTGCCGCTCACCAAAAGGAGAAGAGCTAAATTTGGGTTAGGTTGTAGAAGAGGGAACAATGACTTTCTTCGGAGACACATTTAAAGACTTCAAAAGCCAGAGACGTTGATGAGTTTAGTTGGCTGCCAAGTGCCAAGTGCCAAGGTGCACTGATAAATGGTGACTTTATCGAGACCCTAAGTTTCTTCTCGATCTAACATGCTCATCTTTTTGGGACATTTATATAAATTCCAAAAGAGGAACTTTTATTCAACTTCGCAACTATTGAAGATTTTTATTGTTTAGAAAATTGCTTAATTCCATAACCTTTGTGGAGGTAGTCAAGTGAAACAGATCACATTTATAAGTCTATTTAGAACTTCCTTTCAACTTTCCAATTTGTTTTCTATGTTGTTCTTTCTGGACACATTTGTTTTGTCCTCAGATAAGAAGAAACACAATCATATGGTTTCTATGAAAGAAAAGAAAAAAAAAACCAAAGTTAGAAAAAGATAAAAAAATTCTGGACTACTTAAGATTTCTTTGAGCTGGGCGACGACTTGTTGGTCAAGGCATCTAGTTCTTCTTCTTGTTGCTTCTTGAGGTATCTCTGTGCTGTTGCAGTCACAATCTGGCCGAAGAAATTTAAAAGCATCAGCCACACGACTCCGTTCCACACCGATGCAAAAGAAAGATCCCATTTTTTGACCTGAACCAACAAAACAATCATCCGAAAATCTCAAAATGCAGAACAATGCTAAATGGTAATGGCCTAAGTAAAGGGAAACAAAAATCTGTTACATTTATATCCGAAGTTACTGGAGGCGAAGCAACCAAGTACTTCTCTTTCATTAAGCGGAGTTTTGTTGTGAGCTCAGGCAATGCGGAAGCAAAACCAGGCACAAAGCTCAGAATATATATCAGCTCATTCTCTACCCAGTCAAGAAGTTGATTATTACAGACACATATGATGAAAACCGTCTGCAAAAGAAATAAAATTTGACTTTGAGATCAACCTCGAATGTAAGGCTCATAAAACAGTAGTATTATGGAAACGCTCACAAAACCTGTATATGCGTCTTGATGATTGCCTTTCCAATCAATGTTGCAAGGAAAAACTCCCAAAACGGTTTCTCGAATTGTCCACACATGATTCCAGCAAGGTCGAATAATGGGTTAGGAACCTGAATGTAAGGCAGAATAATGTAATTGTAATAAACGCATCATAAGTTTACTGTAACCTGAAAGAGATGCACAAAAGTCTCTGCAAGAAGCATTGGATTGTTCAGAAGACTCATCTAAAACGTACCGAAGCAAGAATCAGAATTGTGAAGAAGTTGAGGTATTGTGAATGTGATAATAACCAGCCTTTGATCTGATTAACGCGTTTAGCAATGAATCCGTTATCGTCACCAGAACATGTCTCCAATTCTTCCATTCTGCCACCGGAAAGACTTGCTGTATAGAGTCAAAGCATTAGTAATCAATCTTGCTGCATAAACTGTTTGCATTTTTGGTTTACGTGTCCGAGATTTAACACAACACCTCTAAATCCCATTAACTCAATCCTACATAGATAAAGCTCAAACATCAAGAATCTTCTAGAACGGCCCCACAAAATATCTATGTTAACACTAAACCACAAACATTTATCGGTAAAAAGGAGGGTAAAGGGAAATTTCACCTGCCCTAGAGATAAAGTAAGGAGGAAGTTCTCCTAACGCGGTTCCTAGACCCCAGAGGATAGCTTCTATCTGAACCTGAGGCAATATGCTCCCAAGCGGAACTCCTGAAGAAAAAACTGGGGAGCCAAACTCATCGCAAGGTTTATCAAGCCATGAAGGACTTCTCTTCAATTGAATTGTATCGTATATAGTACTTTTTAAATCGACCCGCCCGCACTGCATTGCTTTTATGGTAAACAAAGCAATATGGGGACCCAAATAAAGAACAAATGTATGCAAACCAGATCCTGGAATCATCACGAAAAGAGAAGTATGTTAATACTCATGTGATAGAATCAACATTCTATCAGTGTTTCTTTCTCGACAGAAGAAGGACACAAACTATCAATAAAGATAAATCGGAGAAAAGAAAAACTGATACAAAATGTCCTCGAGGGAGTAAAACATATTCTCACCAAGACCAATTGATGATGCAACACCTAAAAATATCCACCATAGTCCAAACCTGATGTACTCAGACAGTTCTTCAAGGTGCTGCACGCGGAGAAAATAATGAGATATTACAAATTCCTTCATCTAAGTAAACAAAACAAGGTGATAAACTAAGAAGGAAACAGATAGATTGACAATCAGTTATCATGACTTCTAATATGTTGTTATTCCCAATTTCAGTAGCAGTAAACGTGCCTCAGTTCTACCTAGAGACTTTCTAGGATTTCTCTTATCATGAAGAAAGAAACACAATCTATATTTCGATTTCTCATAACTCCCTGTTCCTTATCTAAAGTTACACAGAGCAACAGTCTCAATCTGTTTACCTTGACGTGAGGGCCATCTAGGGTCAGAAGAAGAGCTGCAAAGGCGACAAAAATGCTACTAAAAAGCATAAGCCAGCCACCATTTGAAAGAAGGTAGGAAGTATATCTTCTAAGATAAAGAAAAACAGCAACAAGAAAGAGTCTCAAGGTTTTGAATGGCTGAGAGGTCAATGTCAGTTTTTCTAGATCCTGTTGATGCTTTTCACGCAAACCTGCAAAAACCCATAGAGAAGCTATTAGTCGCCAAGTCAAAAAGCTCTCATTTTTGTTTGGACTAACACTTCAACATCACTGTAATTTTCAGATTCTAAGAAATTACGAGTTGGCTCATGAATCAACCAAAGACCGGGAATTTATGGTCTAATCATATCAGCCGAATAATCATCTAAGAGAAGCGCACAGAGATGCATATAAACAAACAATGTATGCATCGATTAAGACAATTCAATGTCGCAATTACAAACCCTAAAGTATCAAATTTTAGGAACGAAAACAAAAAGGAAGAAGGGGCACCTGAGATCGCAGGAGTTTTAGAAGAAGTACGATTTCCAGAACCCATCTCTCTTTCGCATGCTACGAATCAATAAACCAGTAATCTGATGAAATTCAGGTGCAACTTCGTCGAGTAGTCTAGTGAAGAAACTGGTGTCTGATTCTACGAGATGTGTCCGACAGATAATCAGATGACGATTGGTGAGGAGATGAGCATTGGGTCTAAAGATTTTGGATGGATTATGAATGGATCCATCAATCTGGATCTCAAAAGCTTCTTCTCCTATGTTTAAGGTTATGCGACCAAAAATCAGGTTCCCGTTTTGTTGGGTGTCATGGCGCATTCTATTGGTTCTGAGTCGAATCTGGTAAATGTTTCGGTTTACCGGTTCTTTTGTAAAACCGGTTTCTCAACAATTACGTGTGTTTTTATTTACTCTTCAATTTTTTTTTTTTTTTTTAAATAGAAAAATATTTAGAGATATTGTGGTAACGGCTGTTATTTATGGCTGTCGTGACTTTGACTTTTAAAATTTGGACTGCAGAGATTTTGGCTGTCAAGACTTTTGACTGTTAAAATTTATATAAGTCAATTGGTAACAAAAAACTGTAAAAGCTGTCACTTTTATTTTAATTTTTATTATATAT
>OVAQ01002945.1:0-11116 GCA_900406345.1 Erysimum cheiri | reverse complement strand
ATAAACCCGCATACGCGGATCCTAATTTTTTGTTTTTTACATGTGTTATAAAATTTTTATTTTAAATCCGCATATACGCGGGTCCTTATCTAGTTATATATATAAATTTTGTATTTGTCGATTTTGTAGATTTATTTGCTTTAACCGCAACCCAACGGTTTGAACTTTGCTTATGTTGTTTGTACGACCAAAAAAAGAAGAAAAAAAAAAAAAAACTTTGCTTATATTCTGTTTTAAAATGATGGACCCGCTCTTTTTTTGGTTATCTTACAAACTCGGCCCAAGTTTTAAAATGTCGAAAATCACATTGGGCCAATTTTAAAAAAATTAGGGCTTTACTTTGTAAGCTCTATGATACTCGTAGATAAGAAGGTGAGTGCTGAGAGAACGGCTGCTTTAGCCGCCGGAGGAGCAATCACTACGCATTCGGAGATTCACCTGCAAACATGGTTCGTTGTCTTTTCCTCTCATCTACTCTGTGATTTATTCTAAAGAGAAGCCAATGTAGGTTTGGGGAAACTTAGGCTTAAATTTTGGGAACATAAATCGTTAAAATGTGTCTTTTTGGGTGAAAGTTTTGATTTTTATGATCGAGTAAGAATCGCCATTCACGAACTCAGGAGATCGTTTTACTTGTTGTGCTATGCTTAGTTATCACCAAGTTGTAATTTTGCTTTTATCTATTGAGCTCAGTGTTACTTATTCCTTGAGAAACAATGAGCTTTTAACAGTGACATGGGTTCGTAGCATTTTGGATTGATGTGAATCCTCTGTTCTATGACTTGGAAGTCTTTGAATGCTGTTTTATGTGGCGAAACATTGTGTATTGTCAAAGAATGTGCCTTTTAATGGTGGAGCTTTTATGAAGATACTGTTGAGGAACGTGGTTTAACTTTTATATTAAACATTTTCTGCTGCAGGCGAGGGGATTGAAGAAGCATTTGAAGAGGCTTAATGCCCCCAAGCATTGGATGCTTGACAAACTTGGTGGTGCCTTTGTAAGTCACTTGTTTAAATCTTATTTACGTTGCTTTCACTTGATATGTTGTGTGTCTTAATACTTATAATGCGGTCTCTTTCTGTGTAGGCCCCCAAACCATCTTCAGGACCACACAAGTCGAGGGAGTGCCTTCCCCTTGTTCTTATCATCCGTAATAGATTGAAGTATGCTTTGACATACCGTGAGGTGATTTCAATCTTGATGCAAAGGCATATTCAAGTTGATGGGAAAGTGAGGACTGACAAGACATACCCTGCTGGTTTCATGGGTGAGTCTACTATATTTGATTTTCTCGCCTGTTTGTTTGTGAGCTCCTCTGATCAGTGACTTAAGTGGCAATCTTATGCGTTATCATTCTCTTGCAGATGTTGTGTCTATTCCAAAAACAAATGAAAACTTCCGTCTTCTCTATGATACCAAGGGACGATTCCGTCTCCACTCCATCAGGGATGAGGAAGCAAAGGTGTGGTTCTCCTGAATCCCTTATATTGCCATTTACTTGATAAAATTGCATGATGATTACAGTTTTGTTTTATAATTTGTAAGTGCCAACAAGTTTCATTTTTTGCTGCTGCAGTTCAAGCTCTGCAAAGTGAGATCTATCCAGTTTGGTCAGAAGGGTATTCCATACCTTAACACCTACGATGGTCGCACCATCCGTTACCCCGACCCGCTCATCAAGCCGAATGACACCATCAAGCTCGACCTCGAGGCGAACAAGATTGTCGAATTCATCAAATTTGATGTGGGCAATGTTGTGATGGTGACTGGAGGAAGAAACAGAGGGCGTGTTGGTGTGATCAAGAACCGTGAAAAGCACAAGGGAAGCTTTGAGACCATCCACATTCAAGACTCAACAGGACATGAATTTGCGACGAGGTTAGGGAATGTGTTTACCATTGGGAAAGGAACAAAGCCATGGGTGTCTCTTCCAAAGGGTAAGGGTATTAAGCTTACCATCATTGAGGAAGCTAGGAAGAGGCTTTCTGCTCAACAAGCCGCTTAAACTGTTTTTTCTCTTCAGTTTCAGAAAACTATGTTTTGTTTTTTTTGCCTAATGACACCATCCTTCGTTTTCAGACTTTTTTTATGTCTTTAGAGTTTCTTATGGTTTTTCAGACTTTTAATCACTTGAGATTACGCCAGAAGAAAAAAAAGATCCTATTAAGATTATTATGAGCTCTGTTTTTCTTGATCTATATGCTTTTATTTAGGAATTAACTTCAATTTTTGTGGTATTGTTATTGCCCAATGATATTTGAAATTCCAATCTAGGAGACTAAGGCCTTTGCGTTTCGAATTGGATTCCTCAAATTCGTTATGCTTGAATATTACATACAAGTAATGAGAATCTTGTCTTCTCTTTTTATTTATTATATTCGCCGAGTCACTCTCTTCACGGCTTCCATGGACACCAATGATCGCAGTTCTTACCACTCCACTTGACGTTGTTAAGACGAGACTTCAGTGTCAAGTAGTATTCAATAGTTGGTTTGGTTCTGCTTTTATGTCCAATTGTCCAAACCTTGCTAAAAGTTAAAAGTGAGTGTGATGAAGAGTTTGATCCGGGAAAGTGATAGTGGTGAAGAGAGATGGGTATGGAGGGCTAATGAGTGGATGTGTTCCAAGGATGTTGTTCTATGCTCCTGCTGCTGCTATTTGCTGGTCCACTTATGAAGCTAATGATTTGGAAGCTTCATAACTGATTTGAAAGAAGGATTTGGTCATAAGTTATGAAGCTTCCAAATCCTTCTTTCAAACAACTCCATGACCAACACTCTACCTATTTGCTGCTCTCTACTTATCATATAAATATTGTAAAAAGTAGCAAATTCTTAATACATAAAGAAGCAAAGGTTTGATTAATCAGATTTAGTTTGACACAAGGAGTACCACACAAAAACTTACTTAGGCAGTTTTTTTTATTGATCCATAAGTTAGAATTTGTCAACACCAACACCTGGCCGTATCACCTCATAAGCATCTCTGCTCCTGCTTTTCTTCATCCCGGCTGTGAAATATACTTTTGACGTGTCTGCTGAGATACAAGTCACTTTCACCCATATCATCACCTTTGTTTTCAAGCCTTCAACTTCTGCTAGCTTGCCTTTCTCTAGGTAACCCGTTACCGTAGTTGAAAACCGTAGTACTGATGAATCCCTGTACCCAACCTCACAGGTCTCAGGGATGAATACAGTCAACTTACCTGTCTCTTCGTTGAACTCGTAGTTTGTGGCATCCTGTGGAAAGATACCAACCGGTAAACCAAATTCCTTCAGCAACTCAGGCAATGGCTTCTGCATTTTTCCTATTCAAAACACAGCATTCAATTGTCGATAACCCATTTACAAACAATATTAAAAGAAAGAAACAACTTATCGGGTTTTTGTAGCTTGAATTGACAGATACTAAAAGAAGTGAAGCTGATTCAAATAACAGTATACAATTTTGATGCCATGTCAATAAAAAGATGCCTGAAATAATCATTGAAGAAACGCCTAATCTACATGACTCATCCGTAGAATCTTTGCATTTAATAACTTCGAGAAAGCAAAAATACCGCATGGAATTGGAATTGTTGAGATAGTTGATAATTACAGACTACAGAGGGGAAAGTGGGTAAAGCCATGATATTTTAGTCAATAAGGATCAATTTTTGCTCAAGCAGGTGGAGTAACAACTAAAGATTAGAAAATTCAAAAACCTTTGATTTTGTTGACCAACCACTTGGTACCTCCTTCAATACTGCTAGACAATGACTGCAAGAATGAATCCAAATATCATCAAACTTAGAACATTTTGTGTCTCAGGAGATCAAAAGAGATAAACTTTTTCATAATATGTTACCATAAAATACAAATTGCAACGTTAACTGTTAAAATGGAATTCAAAACCAATATCAAATATGTATTCAATCTTTCTTTCTATAGCATCTCAAGAATCTTCCACTAAAGATCCCAAATTTAATGAAGGATTCAATTAAGCTACCAAGTTATGAAAACCAGTAAAACTTCCATTAAACACACAACAAGGTCTTCAAACTAATTGAAATCAAGAACCATGTACTAAGCATAGTTCTTGATCAAAACAAGCATTAGAAGGAACGAAAATCAATATTTGACCATAAAACCTGTAAGGACTCAAGAGCTCTCAAAAAGCATAAACCCTAGATTAACATGGATTAGGGTCCATGGGGTTCTTCTGAAATTGGAATGATCAAAACAGGAAACTCAAAGTTTAAAAGCAAATTCTTGAAGATCATAAATAAAGAAAGGAAAGTGAAAAATTACATTAAAATCGTCGCCGACAGAATTGAACTCTTTGTTTGCCTTTTGTCCTAACCAATAAGAACCAACTTTGTTCATTATCTGATCCATATCTTCTTCTCTAGTGCGTAAAACTTAATCCGGAGAAAGAGAAGACTATAGCTTTCGTTCTGCGTATGAGGATTTTGTTTGTCTATGGTTTTGGACCTTTTGGTGTTTTCTCACCGTGTGTTTAGTGTTTACCACTAAGCAACTAAAAAACAGCGCAACGTTCATCGTTGAATAACCAAAACGACACGAGTTTCACTTTAACCTTGCCGTGTTCTTTGAAATGTTTTGTCATTAAAGAAACAGTCACCTTGACAAAAAAAAGAAAAGAAGAAACAGTCAAAAACGCTTTGGTCAACTTCACAGCGTCCCACGTACCAAGTTAAGAAAATGTTTATCAATTTGTTGTTTGACATCATTAATATTATAAACTTTTTAATTATACAGTATAATACATGTCGGGTAGTTACATTTACATAGCGGATCATGGAAAATAATATTTTTTATTCGTTATGTGTCCAATTCTTTTAAACGTTTATACCGGACTGAAATGATTTGGATTGTTTGATTTTTGTATGGTGGTTGAAGTTTCTGATTTGGAACTTCTTGTACTCCGTTACATTAGGCTGTGCAAATCTCATCCGTCGTGGTTGTATGAAACCACATGAAACATGAGTATTACTTAGTTTGTAATGAAAAGTTGCTGTAGGCACATCTCAATCATCTTCAATTAGCAAAAATTTTAACCGACTCTTCTCCATGTTATGTGTATCACATGATGTAAAATGCATATCATCCTCGTGATGAAAATACTAAAATGGATCCGACTTTTGCTTTGTATATTGAAGATCATATCAAAGCTAGCAAAAGCAAAAGCAACACCGTAATTTTCATTCAAAAATCTCTTCTATCTGCTTATTCATCAATCTTTCAAGTGATCAAATATATTTGGGTATCCAGCTTCAATATTCAACACTTGAAACATCTAGATTTGCATGGATGAAATTATCTTATTTTCGATCTATAAACTTTCAAAATTTCGCTAAAATATTGAAATAACAATAGAAAGATTTAAAAGTTAAAAGAACTAAATATTGTTGTATCACTTTTTTTTTCAGTTCAGCTTTAAAATTGAAATATGGTTCTGACGAATTTGATCTTTTCTCTTATCAAAAAACATTTTGATATTTCACTACTAGAATCCAACCGTTCCAGATATCTAAACTTCCAAAGCGTAATAAATCAAATCTCGTCCTAGATTATCTTATTCATCCTGATAAGAAGTGAAAAATTTATGGTCAAGCATGAAGCAACTAAAAGTAAAGTCTAAAACCATAGCTAATCTATGAATGAGACTAACTAATTACTTAAATTTAAAATTCAAGTGTGATATACGAGAATTATATATTGGTCACTTGCCCAATTAAAATATCGTATAGAACAGTCAAGTCAACAACTACACTAGGGGCAAATACGTAATTTAACAACGAGCAAGTTGCTCGGTTTTTTCGTTATCACCACTCACATGAACTCTGCATTAAAAACTCTCTCTCTCTCCATCTCTCTCAAATCGAAAGGCATAGCCCAACTTTTCGCAAGTCGCTGTAAAGTTTGATTTGCTTCTTTTTATATACACATACTTCTCCTCCAAACACCTTCCTCTTCAATCCTCAGCTTTTTTTCTAAACCCTAAAACAACCTCAAAGAGAAGATCAAGATCAATCAAAAGATCGATCAAGATTTGTAAAAGAGAAGATACCATTACTCAGATCAACATGCTAGCCGTTCACCGTCCTTCCTCCGCCGTATCCGATGGAGATTCCGTCCAGATTCCGATGATGATCGCTTCGTTTCAAAAACGTTTTCCTTCTCTCTCACGCGACTCCGCAGCCGCTAGTTTTCATACACACGAGGTAGGTCCTAACCAGTGTTGCTCCGCCGTAGTACAAGAGATCTCCGCTCCAATCTCCACCGTATGGTCCGTCGTCCGCCGCTTCGATAACCCACAAGCCTACAAACATTTCCTTAAAAGCTGCAACGTCATCGGCGGAGACGGCGATAACGTCGGTAGCCTCCGTCAAGTCCACGTAGTCTCTGGCCTCCCCGCCGGGAGCTCCACCGAAAGACTTGATATCCTCGACGACGAGCGCCACGTTATTAGCTTCAGCGTCGTTGGTGGTGACCACAGGCTTTCTAACTACCGATCCGTCACGACCCTTCACCCTTCTCCGATCTCCGGGACCGTCGTTGTGGAGTCTTACGTGGTTGATGTTCCTCCGGGTAACACAAAGGAAGAGACTTGTGACTTCGTCGACGTTATCGTACGATGCAATCTCCAATCTCTTGCGAAAATAGCCGAGAATTCTGCGGCTGAGAGCAAGAAGAAGTTGTCTCTGTGATGATCTTGTCGTCGTCGAGTAGTTTCCTTAGATCCGACGTCGTTTTCTAGATTTTTTAGCCGTCGTGTGTGATCTATGTTTTTCCGGCTTTATGTGTGAAAAAAAAGTTACATTAGTGAATTTTTTTTTTTTTTTTTTTTTTGGTAAAAACATTAGTGAATTAATCTCTCATGCATCATAATCTTCTATTATTATTTACTTCTTTTTATCTTTGTATTTTATATCCATGAAGAACCGATTCGGATAGCCCTATTCTGGCTTTCACCACCCAAAGATAATAATGTTCAATATATTAGCTAGGAGAATTTGGTTGTGTTATCCGTTAAAATTTAAAAGTATGATTTTCAAGTTCAAATAATCTTGTTTTCTATAGTTTCCATCATAAAATGCGTAAAAATGAAATGATCAGTACGTATGTCTACGTAAGATTACAATGCGTAGTATTCGACTCGGATGTATTTAGAACTCGTAACATTGAGTTGTTGGCCATCTTCACTTCGACACTTAAACGTACGTCCTTATAGTTACAAATATAAATGTGTGTAAGTGAATTTACGTATAAACAGCTTTTGAGAAATTCGATGATTTTTCTTAAAGGTAACTTTAAATTTCGGCATAATATAATGTCTTCCTTTCCTTGAGGATTTAAATATATAGTTCCTCCAACTTTTAACTTTCTTATTATTTCATAATGATTGAGATTTTTTTTTGTTTTTACAACATTTGTAAACAAATATTTAATTTTCTTACAAAAACCAAAATTTTCAGAGAGAAACAAGATTTTTGGAATTTTTATTTATCATAAGAGTAGTTGAAATTGTTTAGGCTTAAATGGGTATGCGTAAAATGGACAAAACTTACAAGTATACAAAATATGAACATGGCCGTCAAATATACTATATAATACAGTATATAATACGAACATGTTGATGAAATTAAAGAAATAAGAATTTGCAAGTGGACAATGGCTTTGAATGATAACCCAACAAGCCAAGCTGTTCTCTTATTATTTTATTTTTCTTTTCTTTTTCCGCTTAATAAAAAGGAAATGCAAGTTGCAAATTGTTTATCTTTTTTATACCTTTCTTTATGCTTCTTCCCAATCCAAAGGATATAATATTAAATTTCTGATAATAATAACAAAAATATAGAATAGAGAGAAGCGCAAGTTGCATGTCCTTTTACATCACGAGAGTCACGATATGTTTCGTTTCCAAGTGATCTCTTAGAATATAAATATATGAATGTGAATTTTTTCTATATTCGAGAGGTTTCTACATTTTTTTAAAAACATTTCTATCCACAAAAAGATACGAGATTGATCGAGAACCACCGTATGAAATGAAAGATTTTTTTAGTTATATCTAAAAGCTTCCAATCGAAGTTCACCATAATTACGTAACCATAATAAACTATAAAATTTCAATCGATATTGTGAATAACATTTACAAACACAAAAATGAATAGGTTAGCGAACATGGTTTCATGCTTTCATCTACCAATTTTTGTGGTCGTCAAATATAGACAAATATAGCATAGATAATAGATTACTAATCATAAGATACATAATGTGGCGACGAAAGGTGTAAAAATAAAAAGAAATGGGAAAGAGTTGGCGGTGCAAGTGGGAGTGGGGTAGCTGCAGTGTTTCGCAAGTTGGGCAAAACATATTAATTGTGATTTGCAAATTGAGTTTTATTTTTCTTCAAAAATAAAATAAATGTATATGTGCTTTTGAAATCTATCACGACACTGTTTCCTCTAATTTGATTGGACCTCTGCCCAAGTTTCCGCTCCTTGGATAGGTGGAAAATATCATAGGAAATAAATGATAATCGAATATGTGTGAATATAATTCACAAGTTGCAACAGATTAGTTATGGCTTCTTGGTATATGAAGAAAAGAAAGGACTTCAGGTGATGTTTCTACACCGAACACCTATATCGGCGTACGGCCTTAATTCTATTTTGGGTCGGGTTAAGGTAATATATTTTCTTTATATTTTCTGGTGTTTATAATTTTATATCATCGAGAAGTCCAAGACAAGAGTATTGAAGAATCGTTTTAGGAATTTTCCCAGAACTAATTCCCGAAAAATATATTTCAAAATCTGCGGAGGTCATTTAGTAAATTTACCTTTTCTCCTTTTTAAAAATAAAATGCTGTTTCAAAGGGGACAAAGAAGATGAATACAAGAAGTATATTTATCTATCTTTTTTTTTTTTGGTCGGATATTTATCTATCTTTATACATGGTTTTTTTGTGTAAATGGAATTGAGTTGTTCTTGTTATAGAACTAATA
This sequence comes from Erysimum cheiri, assembly GCA_900406345.1. Lineage (NCBI taxonomy): Eukaryota > Viridiplantae > Streptophyta > Magnoliopsida > Brassicales > Brassicaceae > Erysimum > Erysimum cheiri. The sequence goes on along the minus strand of OVAQ01002945.1, from coordinate 2,100 downwards.
AAACGATTGCAGCATGTTTTTCGATGTGGAAAGATATACATTGGTGCAATTTGTTGATTTGTTGTAACTTTATATAACAACCAAACATGCACTTGTGAGAATAATCATTTACCGTAAACCCGCAAAGCATACCCTCCTGACCAAAAATATGTATTGGTGCAATTTTAATTTGTTAGTTCTTATAACGGGCAAAAAATCATATAATGTATGTTTTTTGTTGAGTATAAATGTATGTAAAGATATTGCTCTGTAAATGTCAAATTTTGTACAAGAAGCACTATCCACAAAAGCGTATAAAGACGTACACAACCGGAGTATAATGTAACCGATTGTAAAAAGTTTACAATCGTAGCCAACCTTACACAACCCTACAAAATGTAACTAAATCATTAAAATTAGGTTTGTAACTTGAACCAAAAGAAAAATTAAACACCGGCCAACCTTTTTTCTTTTTAATGTTCACTACTTCAGATAATGCATTATAAATTATAATCGAACCACCGATAATGGGCCTATAGCATTCGCCTCTATGCCCACCTGGACCCAGTCATTTATTTGATCGCAATCCCAACCTATGTATAAGAACTATACGCACGACGTATTTTCTTTTTTTCCTTACGCCACACACGACACATTAATAACGTTTGGACTATTTTTTTTTATGAGAAATTTGGCAAATTGACTNAAACCATACTTTGTCCCTTTAATCTTTTTTTAGATTCAATTGGGGGATTAATTCTTTGTCACTAATGATGATCCTAATCTACCCTTTCCTTTGAAAAGCATTTTTTTAAAAAAAAATATAAGAAAATCTTGTTATTTTGGTTTAATGAAGAAGAAAAGCAGAAAAGAACGAAGAGAGAATAACGATATCGATATCGACTTTCTTAAGTTATTAGGTTAATTTTTTTTTTTATAAATAAAATTAGATTTAACGTTTGGACTATTTTTTTTATTCGTGGATGTCTTTTTCCAGATAAATCTTGTTAGATGGTGATCATAACCTTTCGTTTACCAAATATTAAGAACAAACTACTTGATAAAACTGAACATATTCTGAATTCTGAACAACATTCTTGATAAGAAAGATGGAGAATATGTACCACGATAACTATTGAAAAAAGGATGAATTACTACAATTAACAAATTAAACTACAACATTACCTATCAAATAACGAGATTATAATAGAAATATCATGTCACAAGAAAAAAATAGAAATAACAGAGTATTGTATGAGTTTATTGATTTCCTATTTAATTGATTTGATTACAAATATCAAATTACGCTACAATGATAATTTTATAGAATGATATTATGCGATATATAATGTTCAGTTTAATTATATATATCCCCTACTAATACAAAAACTTATAGAAAGACAGATATATAGAAGAATTACGAAAACAATATAAGTATTTAAGAAAACGAAGCAACGCAAATCGAATTTTGAGGTAACTTGAAGACAACGAATAGTATGAATGTGGAAACGTCAACAACTTAACCTTACGTTTACATATTATTTGACCATCTCTTATTATATTCTTGGATTACGAAAAAAAAAAGAAGCCAGCAAGCAGTCCAAACTGTCGCACGGATATATCACAGGGACCCCTTTGGCCACTCCTTTCTCAGATTCTATTATGATTTATGAAGATTGCCAAGGGGTATTCTCGGTAAAAGCAATTTAATCGATAGTCGCCTTCACTTGCGAACCAAGGGAGATGCGAAACCACCACACCAAAGAAAGTACAGTCTTATTTAAATAACCAAAACAAACAACTTAGTTTTGTCTGACCCACTAGGCCACTACTTCTATTCGAGAAAAACTTTTATCATTTATGAAATTCGTTGACGGTACATATTTACAATTCATGACTTAACTGAAAACGACAATAGATACAGTCACGCAACGGTGGTCGAACTTAGGAGCCAAGAGAACACTTGAGTCGTGACATGAAACACACGGCTACTATACAAGAGTTCTCTCAATTTTTTGTAAAGACGGATTATTTGCTAAGCAAGTCCTAGACAAATTCAAACACAATTTAAAATTCTAAAATTATTCTCTAATGATATATATATATATATATATATATATA
>OVAQ01002943.1:0-11121 GCA_900406345.1 Erysimum cheiri | reverse complement strand
AGTGAGGAGATTAGGGAGAAATAGAGAATAATTTTGGAAATTAGAGTGAAAGAATTTTGGGAATTAAGATTTTTGAATTTGGGGATTTTTTTCCCTTTAGTCGATGGAGAAGAAGGGTAACAGTGCCCTTTCAACTCTTTAAACTAACGTGATCATTAGAAAACTAACGTGATAATTAAAAAACTAACGACGTTTTAGTAAATCTGTTAAGGTCATTAACGTTGTTTAAATTACAGTGTTAAAATACACTAATTTGAAACTTTAGGTATTTAATTGGTACTCATAAATATATCAGGTATTTTCTGGGCAACGTTAAAAACTTGTGTATTTTTCTGGCAAATGAAATTAATGTGATGTATTTTTAAGGGTTTTTCCCTTTTTTTTTGGGGTATACTTTCTTTCTTCTTAAGATTTCCCCAGACTTAGATTTTTCTAAGGGGATCTTTTCTTCATTGCTCATCTCTCCCTTTGTTTTTTAGGTTGGTTCCTTGCTCTCCCATCGATCTTCTTCGTGATTCCCTGAGATTTAAATAGCAACTGCCCCCTTTCTTTTTATTAAGGGATAAGCTTCCATGAGGTCCGAAGTATGCATGGTTGTAGCCATGACACCCCTCGGTTCGCTTCTACCCAGTCCTCATGTATTCTCTCTTTCGAAGAAGAGGTGAACGGGTTGCTAGTCTCAAGGGTTCACGCATATTACCTTAAGTTCGTCGATCCAACAAGTTGGCTCTTGTCTTACTTTTCAAATTTCTGCATCGACCTCGGCTTCTCATGTTCATGATTGAAAAACCGCGTCGTTCCTTTCTCTCTGATGTTTTTTCACATAACTGCTAGATGTCAGAAAGAAAAGGGAATAACATGAGGTTCGAAATGAGGTTAAGGTTAAGGGTGGGAACCACTAAAAATGAGTGGTCATTCAGGATCATCGAAATAGAGTGGTAAAAAATGATGTGATGTTCCGAATGTATCCGCTCGTTTCCCTGATCTAACACCTTGCAATGAGAAAATTTACAATCAGGTTAGGTTCAAGTAAAATAGAGCTGACTTCCGATCCAGCAGAAATTTCCGCAGAATGAAACTTCGGGGGAGTGTTCCAGACATGGACTTCTAGGTATTGTCTGCTCTAAACGATTCCTATAAGAGTTCCTATGAAAAACAATTCTCAACACATGAATGATCAATTTCATCATATGATAAGGTCCTTATTCCCTACTGGTTTGACTCAATAAAACGACCCGATAGAATTCAATATTGATGTAAAAAGTGGATAATTTCGCAAGTCAACAAGATAGAAAGTAACCGCTATTTTTTCTTTGAATGCCTATCATCGATCAAGCTCGGCTTGGCTCGTCGAATTTCTGATTTCGTTTTCCTTCTTGCATCACTCTTGTTACAAAACCTAAAACCATCAATAAAGAATTGTTAAAACCCAAAAACAAAAACAAATGGTCCTAAGATAGATAGATAATTAATACAAATATGTTGGCGGGATGGTCGATGGTGGTGTGAATGATGCAATGGTGCTCGGAGTTTTGGTGAAACGAGGTGTGATTAGACGGAGGTCGTGGTGAACGCGGGTTGTGTCGAAGGAAATGGCCTGTGCGATTGTCGATCTACCGCGAGCTACATTCCCATGTGTGCGGTAGGATCGGTCATGCGGAACATGGCCAGGTCATGATGACTGTGAGCGCGTCCCGTGTCGGCCAAATGGTCGACGGCTGATGCCCGCATGGTGATGACCCGTCCGTGCGGTCGTCCCTTCTTGCGGCCGCAGGCCCAAGCCTTGGTCATGTGGCCTTGGCCAGTGGTCCTTGCTAGTCTTCTTGTCACTTAACTTCAAGCGGTACTCCCTTCCTTCTCCTTTTTTTTTTTTTCTATTTTATGAAAACCAGAAACAAAAACTTGGAAACAAATCAAAGTAAAAAGCAAAAATCGAAACTAAAAAATCAAAAACAAAACAATGGGTTGCCTCCCATTGAGCGCTTTTGTTTAACGTCGTTTAGCTCGACTTTTTTGCCTTTTCGAGATGAGGCTCATGGAGACCCTGCCTTGTGACAAGCGTATTTATGTCTCCTTTTGATTAGACTAGTGAGTTCTTCATCCTCGCTTTCCTCACTGTCTTGGTCTTCGCTACTCATGGCTCTCGTATGAGGGATTGCCTTGTAGAAAGCGTCTTTATCAATATTGGTGTAGCACATTCTTTCTTTCGGCCAGTCCATTACGGCTCCAACAGTGTATGAGTTGGGTGTTCATCCCTTCCACCGTATTGAGTATGTGAAAATCAGTCGGGACTTCATAATTCTCGATCCGAACATGAATGTCTGGTATCATGCCCTCTGGTGTTGTAAAAGTAGAGTTCGCTAGTCCATTGCGAATTTATGAGAGTTGTAACTCCTTAATTCCAATCCGGCTTGCCATTGCTAAAGTCATCACATTAACACAAGAACCTGAGTAGCAAAGCGCATCTCTGAATTCGATTCCATGTATGTAACATGTTACTACAAATCGTCCCGTGGGATGGAGCTTCCTTAGCGTACTGAATGGCTTTGGGTAGTGCAAAGCTTGCTTATATAAATCTCGCATATCTCCTCTGGTCTCACAGCTTTCCAGAAAGAAACGGTTAATGTCATAATCAAGACAAGCTTTAGTAAAAGAGGTACCTGGTGGAAGATTTGTAACTGCACGATTGAAATCTCCTTGGTCTTTTAAGCTTATCCATCGCGAGTACCAACGGTTTCTCAGAAAAGTTATTCCGCGTGGTTCGCGGTGGAGTGTAAATCCTCGGCGGTCCTTCTTTTCTTCGAATCTCGGCGAAGGTGGAGTCCCCAAATGAGCGTTTACCACGTTACAACTCATATGTCGTTTAGTTTCTCCTTCTCCATTTTTCTCTTCATTACGTCTAGCAACGCTGTAATGCACTCCTTGGAGTTCGTTCATAGGGATATTGGCTTTCTGAACAGTGCTTTACGTTCTTCTCTAACCGTATGAATCAGGGACGGGATGTTCACGCCTCCTGTGATTTGGCTCTCGGATTCACCAAGTAGTGTTTCCTCGAGCCTATCTTGTCGGGCTAGAATTCTTCTTACGGTCCCATCGTTCAGGATCGCCCGTCTTTGAAGTTCATCAATGTAGTTAAAGATGTCCATGAGCTTTTTGAATGTTTCCATCGAAAGTTTATCCATTCGAACTCCCAAAGCTTTGGTCATCTGGTTGCTACCTTCCAGATTCTTCGCATAATCTTGATCGCCTATATAGTGTGCCCCAAGATCATTCTCGATACGTTGGAATCTCTTGTCAACTTCTTCAACGTCTCTGTTGTACCGGTCCCCAAATCTTTTGACAAAAGCTGAAATGTCCTCGATCTTACCGCAGAGAATCGACTCGATCTTGACCAATCGTTCCTGGGTAGTTCTCTCTATTGTTTTCACGTACTCGAGATTTTGTGACAGGATGGTCTCAAGCGGACCCTTTGGTCCTTGTTGTCGCACGATGCCTGTTTCCCGACCATGGAAGACTTGTTGTGGCAGACGGAAAGAAACTTGACTTCCTGCAAAATGGTTTTGTTGATACACGTTTGCCCTGGGTTAGGGGTGCTAGAAACGTGCTCGTTGAGGCTCCGATTATAGTCTACGTACGATCCGGGAACTCTGCTTTTCTAAAACTTAGTCGCTACGCAAGAATATACTATATCGGTCTTACCTTCGTTTTCAACTTTGTACTCACCATCGGGTTCGGTGGTCTGGTCCGAGTGTGGCGGTTCATGATCATGAGACGGCTCTAGTTCGGTCACCGACCGAGTGGTCTGATCGTGTTGGTCATCGAATTTAGACGGGTCAGACACATTTAATGACCTCGCCATGGGCCCCGACCGTGCGGCGATAGGCTTCTCGACTGCAGGCTGGTCCGTGGGTCATGCGGGTCGATGTCCGGGTAGTCCAGGGCTGCCATACCATCGGTCCATGGGGCTGGTGAAGAGGCGTCTGATCGAACATCCAGCGATCGTGGGTCGAGACCCCGATCATGCGGCGAAGAGGTGTCCGACCGTGGGTCAGGAACCCGACCATGCGGTCAAAGGCTTACCTGCCGCGGTTCGGATCCGGCATCATGCGGCCATAGGCTGGTCCCTCCCATCTTTTATGTCCATATCATCGTTCTTCTCGGCCATTTGGAAGTTGTCCATGCTTTCTTCTGGTTCTTCTTTAACCTTAGTTTCCTGCAAGGCATAAGAAAAATTGTTACATGAATTAAAAAGATTTGAATCTTTTTCTTCTTTTTTTTCCTCTTGAAGCGGTAGGAACTCAGTGTTGGTGTCCATAAGAGCATCATTATTGCAGGGTCCTTCCTTGACTTGAACTTCATCTTCACTAGATTGATTCTCGTCGGCTTCTTCGTTGAGGTGGAGCTTCTTATTGTCCAAGTACTCTTGGTACTCGTCCGAGCACTTCCATTCAGCATACTCTTTTGGGTCACCAAACCCTTTACTGTAAGCCCTCGATTTTCCATTCGAGTCGATCTTCTATTGTTTCTATGTTGTAGTGCATGTTGGTGATCTTCGCTCCTTGCTTAATAACATCCCCTTTAATTTCATGCAAGTGAGAGGTGATGTCTTCTAAGTCTCCTTCCCCTTTGGCGACTCTTTCTACAATCTCCTCTAGCTTAGCTTCGATTTCCATCTTGTGCGAGTCTAATTTGTCATAGATAGCTGCACTAGATTTTTCTTGCACATCAAGAAACTTCAGTAAAAGGTCTTCGATCCTTATATTTGGGTTAGAAACACTAGGTCCGGCTCCTCATAAGGTCGATAGGGATGGTCTTGATTTGATTCGATCATCATGACTTTGTGGTGGTCATGCTTCTCGTAGGGTACATGGCAGAGGAATTCTTGGTTTGGACGTTGAGGTCCCGAACTAAGTAACTTCCGGTTTCTGTCATGTGGACGTGAGTGGACAGCTCTCACGTATGGTTCCTCACAGGGCTGAGGAGGGTTGTGAATAGCTCGCAATTGTTGTTGAGTGGCCTTGGCAGGTTAATGACGGATGCGTGGAACACCGTAGTTGTCTTCATACGTTGGACCAAAAGCGTTGCATGCTAAAGTGATGCATGTCTCCTGCAGAGAGACAAATTCCAATATTTCTTTTTCAGTCAAGAGGTGTCGCGATTTTGATGAGATCTTCACAAACCTCTTCAAGATGAATTTGTAGATGAGATAGTCCGACTCCTCATGGAAGTCTTCTCGTCCCATAGTAAAATCCATTTTTTCTGACACATGAAAAACCAAAGAGAAAAATTAAAAGAAAAATGTCCTAGACTTCGATCCTATTTTTAGACTCGGCGATACACCACTGTCCCCGGCGGTAACGGTGCCAGAAACTTGATGCGTGAATAAATTTCACCAAAACACACGACTCGTATGCTGCAAGTGCACAGCAAATCGTTTGTAGTATTTTAGGTATCAATCCACCGGAGGAGTGTGTACCAAGCGAGTCACGTAGAGCTAGAATAGGGCTAGAACGAAAGAGAGAGGTTTGTTGTTGTTGTTGTCATTGAAATCAAGCAAAAGAAAGTAAATAAAACTTAAAGCACGCAAAGTAAAGTAAGAAGAATAAACGATAGCAATTTACGGTTTAAAGCAATGAGATTAAAAACGCTGGGCATTTCGGGATTCACAGGGGATTCATAGCTAGATTTCACTTGAGGGTTTCAGATAATTATCGATTTAAAGCCTGTTCACAAACTACAATCACTAAATACCATCAAACCCCTGACCTGTAAGGTTCGTTGCTAATAACTTCCTACTCGGTAATCCAGGTGCGAGACGCAGGGGACACTCAATAGAAAGCATGCATTAAGTTCGAGATTGATAAGTTAACTCAGTCACACAACCCCATACAATATATGTGTCGTGATCAGTTAGAGCTCTTCTAGATCTAGTTCAGACAAGTTTAGCAATGGTCAAAAGATCCACTAATCTATTATCAGGTTAAGGTTAATTACTCCGTCACACATGCATTAGACTCATGACCAGAAGAAGACCAGGAGCAAAATATACTAACCTTACATCGCCCTCTCAAATTAGCCTAACATGAAATCCCCCTTGAATTATCCCTTATACCCAACTAAGGAACTTACTCACACATATTAAAGCCAATCATCAAATCAGTTAAGATATAAATCAGGACCATAAAAGAATGAATAGATAATGGATTCAAAACAACAAGGATTCGGACTTTCTCCTCTTCAACAAGTAAAGAGAAACTAATCTTCTTCCTAAACAAAACTAAACAAAGCAAAGAACAAAACGAAATAACCAAGAGATGACACTTGCAGGTGCTGAGAGAGACGTCCGAGGAGGCTCTCAAAGTCTTCAAGCTTTCTCTAGGGCTGCGGCGTGATGAGGGAGGTGTCACCAACAAAGCATGTCGAAACCCTAAGGTGGAGGCTCTTATTTATAGGCTTCGACGCTGGAATTAGGGTTTAGGGTTTCCTCCTCTTCGAGTTTAGTCTTGGGCCAAACGACTTGGCCTTTTAATGTTGCATTCTCGGGGATTTTGAGTCGGCCAAAAATATATCCTGGCCGCATGATCGGGCTCCCGTGGTGCGCTCATGATGGTGCTTGGCCTCATGGTCACGGCTTGGTCGTGCGCCTGGATAGGTCGGTCTTCCAACGGCTATAACTTCCGATTGACAACTCCAAATGGGTTGATTCCACTTCAAGGTGAATCTTGACTCTTCAAGCTTTCCAATGACACTAAGATCTCCAAATTCGATGCACGACAAGGTTGCCTTTGGATGCCAAACTTCTGGTGGTCCGAAACTGTCCTGCGGGTCCTTTTCTTCCTTTTTTGTCGTTTTTCCCTAAAACCTGTAAAAACTCTTTGTTTTTGCTAAAATCCAGTTATTGGCTTATATTCATTGTAAATTCATTAAAACCTTATTAAAAACCATTTAAAAACATAGCTAAAATGGGCGAAAATCCCATGTTATCATTTATAGTTTTGCAAAAACTTTTGTTGGTGGGACGCAACATGTTTGCGTAACGTTAGAAGTGTATTTTAAACTTTTTAGACCTACACGAGTTTAGAGTTTCGAAATAAGGATGCCTTTTTAGGTCTTATACTCAATCGTATGCATGTGAACTTTTTGTATTTGACTCCAACAATGCTAAACAAGTGTTTTATAGTTTTGCAAAAACTTTTTATGGTGGGACGCAACATATTTACGAAACTTTAGAAGTGCATTTTGAACTTTTTAGACCTACACGAGTTTAGAGTTTCGATATAAGAATGCCTTTTTAGGTCCTATACTCAATCGTATGCATGTGAGCTTTTTGTATTTGACTCCAACAACGCTAAACAAGCGTTTTATAGTTTTGCAAAAACTTTTATTGGTGTGACGTAACATGTTTGCGACAATTTAGAAGTGTATTTTGAACTTTTTCGACCTACACAAGTTTAGAGTTTCGAAATAAGGATGCCTTTTTAGGTAATATTTTCAATCGTATCCATGTGAACTTTTTGTATTTGACTCCAACAATGCTAAACAAGTGTTTTATAGTTTTGCAAAAACTTATGTTGGTGAGACGCAACATGTTTGCAAAACGTTAGAAGTGTATTTTGAACTTTTTAGACCTACACGAGTTTAGAGTTTCAAAATCAGGATGCCTTTTTAGGTCCTATACTCAATCGTATGCATGTGAACTTTTAGTATTTGACTCCAACAATGCTAAATAAGTGTTTTATAGTTTGCAAAAACTTTTGTTAACGGGACGCAACATGTTTGGTAAACTTAAAAAGTGTATTTTGAAATTTTTAGACCTACACGAGTTTAAGAACGACGACTGAATCGATCTTTCCAAGCGAATCAAGCCTCCATCTGCAACAAGGATTTAACATTGTCTTTTCCAAGTTGTAGTATCGTATCACTTCTCGACGTCCTTCATCATACTTGGCCGAGTTTAGGTAAAACATGCACTACAACAAATATGCACATTGTTAACCAGAAAAAAACAATATAATAGACCTTTGATAGCGTATTCATGTGTGTTGTATTAGGGCACTGTTATTGTAGGTACCCCATATAGAATAGTGTTAGTTAAGTATGCTATGATATACTTTTATATCATAGCGTGACGTAACCGCTTTGGTATCGCGCTTTTCTAATTTTTAAAAATGATGTAATAAGTAATTTTACGCGCTATGTTAGGTGTTTCTACAATAGCTATATTAATGTTTTATAGTTTCTATTTACGTTTTTATATATTATATTATATTTATATATATATATATATATATATATATTATAATAATAATAAACATGTAAAACATCAATTCATAAAAAACTCAAATCAAACATCTTTTGATAAACCAAACATCAGTTAATACATAATTCAAGATCATACCCAAGTCTTAGACTAATATCCTAAGTGTTGCCAAGTATTGAAACAAAATAAAACTAACATTCTAAGTGCCAACAACTAGATCTTCCGTTAAACTCGTATCCCAACAACTGGATCTTCACGGCTCTAGCCACACCACCCTCGTCCTTAGATCTAGATCAGAAACTTAGCATTTGTAACCTGTAAATGAAATGAGCTGCTCAAATTATTGTGTAGGTGGAGTTAACAATATATAATGGATTTGCAGGTATACTAACTACAGTTTAAATCCCCAAATGTTTGAATTTAGTACTAGGTCACGAGGATTCAAGCATTCAAATATTCAAAATTTTGATTAAGGACATCAAAAATCAAAAATCAAAATAAAAGATCTAAAGTGTCTAACTGTCTATACATAAGTTGGCTCACCTAGTTAGTAGGGTTGCTTTCAACTTGTAGAGTCCTTTGAGTAATGCTCTTCTCCAAGGTTTCGCTTGCTTGTAGTATTCAAATCCATATCTTCATTCTTTTCTAGAACATTGAAACTTGTGCCTGACAGTTCAAATCTTACATACACCCACAAAATCATGTCTTCATGAGAATTATAAATTACATGAGAACAGATAAGCATCATACTTTTAGATTCATTAGTGCTAGTGAATTATGTATAAAAGCAGCAGCAAGTTCACAAAGATTTAGAAAGACTAACCATGTCTAGGAAGTAGACAAATTCACAGAGAAACGACCTCATATATGTGAGGAAAAGAAGATGTGAACTATGACTCTGACAAACTTCCTCCATCACGAAAAGTACTATGATCTAATACCTCAAATCTAGGTGATCAAACCAACGAAGCTACTGCCCTGACTAATTTATCTTTCTAGAGACGAAGAAGCAAAGTCAGGTCGGGCATTTTCAACTAGATAAAGATGAAAGCTTGCTTAGACATAATCAACTGAGCAAAAAGACAATGTAAGTAATACCTATGAAGCTTATTATAGGCAAAACGACAAACCTTGGCAAGCAATGTGTTAAAGGTAGCTCAACTGCTTCCTTGATCTCCTGAATTTGAGCTTCTAAACCTCCAATGTCAGCATATGACTCCAAAGGAGCCTTCTCCACTTTCATCACAAACACCATTGGATCCCAACAACATAGAGTAACTATCACAAGACAATACAAATATCACATAGAAGAATTAGTTTACCATTGCCATGGAGGAGCATTGTCAAATAGAGAAATAAGATAGTTCCTATTTAAATTTCCCAAAAAAACGAAGCCCTGACTTGAATACCTGGTTGTGCATCAAAATTGAGCAGCCAGGTTCAAGCGGATCCTTATCAACGAAAGACAAAATCCCAAAGTAATACTCAGGACCAACAAAAGAAGAAACAATGGCATTATTCTCATCAATAAGCTCTTCCTGATTCGCTACGAACTCTTCCTCCATAAGCAAATAGTCCTTAATCCTCTCCAATTTAAGCAATCGAAGCTTACATTTGGTAGAAGGAGTCACCGTAGGTAATCTCGCCGCCGCTTCAGGTCCCTTCTGTTTTTGTTGCTTCCTCCATACACGAGCAGGTGGTGCGGCTGGTTCGAACTTCTTCTCTTTCTTTTCACCACCATCTGGTTTCCGATCTCCTTGTCGATTCAATCCGCCGGATGGTCCTTGACCCATTGGAATTTCTTCTTTCGCTTCTGCTTCGTCTCTCTCTGATGGAGGAGAAAGACAGAGAGGAAGATGTGAAAAATAGAAATAGAAAAGGAAGAGGGAGGAGGCGAAGAGTTGAGTTTAGTGTGAATTTAGGTTATGAAGAGATGAGTTTTGGGTGAAAGGGGGAAAATATGTAAGTGTTGGCGGTAGAGTGAATTTTTTAGGTTAAACGTCGATGAAATTAGTGATTTTAGTTTTTGGTTGGGCGATTTTCTATCATAACATTTATCAAACGCTATTATAAAGTAACCGAAAAAATATCACATCTTTCATAGCAGTGACAGAAAATGAGCTATCCTCACCTGCTATGAATGTGAGTATTTGTTGTAGTGATGAATGGTCTCTGGCACGGATGCCTAGACACGGGTCTTGTGTTAAATGCGTAACCAATGTAGGCGGCTTTGCGGAACCAGTTGAGGAATGTTCTCAAGGCATCTCAAGTTCGCGAGGGGAAATGATGCCTCGAATTATATGGACTAAGAATCCCCAAGAGACCGAGATGGAACAGAACTGGTTTTGGTTGTAGCAGATGGATTGTTGGAATATGCTAGCTGAATCAAGTACTGCTGACGACATCAAGTGCCTGAGAGCACGTGACCGTTTCATCTTCGGGAATATCGGCTGCACCACGTCTATGTGGTGCAGCGACAACAGAGGAGCCACCGGGTGTGCACCTAATAGCCCCAATAAGTCCCCATAATCATTATACTGTATACATAGAAACCATTTCCCATTTTCAGTGACTTAAAAGAAACCATTAAAACTAGAAGTATTCAATTCACATAAATCGTTTTAATCCAATTGAAACAAATCTTAATAAAGAAAAAGTAGAATAGGGCACCTGGTGAAAGCCAAGCTCTTTGGTGAGGGGTACACCGAGCTCGGTCGTACAAGCTTGGATGCGATCATCGCTGCCCTATAGACTAGGGTAGCGATGGATGCAAGGCCGTGCATCCTTGAGAGCTCGAGGGCTAGAGGATACCTAATGGCAAACCCACCGCCTCCAAATGCCATTGAGTATGAGAAGAAGAT
>OVAQ01002942.1:0-11125 GCA_900406345.1 Erysimum cheiri | reverse complement strand
TTATTTTTATGTTGATTTTATTAATAAAAAAAATTCTATTAAAAAGGCTCCAAATTTCAATCTCGTCTTAAGCCCCGATTAACCTAGGCACGGCACTGTATAGAGGATATCTATACATGTTGAGTTAACAAAACAAGAAGAAACAATAAATGGATACTAATTAAAATGGTAAGTAGAAAAATACTTTTGAAAAATTAGACTTTTGTACTAAATGCTAATTTATGTGTTTAGGGGACGGTTATGTCGGTATGTTGACTGTCGGAGTTATTACGATGGAATTATGTACAACGAGAATTCATGACGATGACAACGAGGGGATACATCCAAATAATTTTTTACTTAAAAAAGCTCTTGAGTGAATATCTTGAATTATATAACAATAAAAAAAAAGTAATCTAGAATTATAGTTCATTCGTGTTTTTAGTAAGACTTTTTTCCTTTAACCAAAATTTTGTTTTTTCTTTTTTTTTTTTGGTGTTATCTTTAACCGAAATTTTGATTAAAGGTCCAAATTTCAAATTTGAATTATGTGTTTGTAAGTTTTAGGCTTTCGTGATTAACATTTTTATGTTTTCGGCTTCGAAAGGTAATTGCGAGAAAAGTGCAGAATAACTATAGGAGAAGTGCGGTGCGGTGCGGTACAATACGATTCATCACCATTCACAGTCTTTGTGTTCGACAAGTTGTTGGGGGTTTTACTTAGCGTTTTGTTTTGGATTTTGTGTGTCACATACGATTCGTGTGCTCAAAAAACTATAAGGACTTTTTAGGTATTTTCTTACTTTGATTTTGCGTCGGATATGATCTATGTGTTCAAAAAATTATAAAGATTTTGTCGGACTTTCACCGACTCCTAATCTAAAAAAGACCGAATCTTTTAGTATAAATAGAATTTGATCAAATCATTTTTTAGTTTTCTACTTTTTAATAGGTAATGTGGTAGTTCTTCGGAGATAAGTCCACTCTGTAATATTTTGGTGTGTCTCTACCGGAATTGATTGGATAAACCGATATGATATATAAAAATAATAATCAAAAGCCAAAAATAACAAAAACAAAAAACTATGTTATCTAAAAAACTTGTGTTTGCATATCACTAAAAAGATTACGCACAACCCATGCGTTCGATCTTGGTTATAGCTTCTGGTCTCTATTAGTTGGTAAGACGGGTACATATAGGCTAAAGTTTTAAATTTTAATTGTAAAAAAAAATGCATTCTCAGTATGACCAAAAAAAAAAAAAAATTGCAGAGGTGAGTGAAGCGATCGACACATAAAATCTTCCATAAGATTTATATATGTCATATAAAGAGGAAAAAAAAACTTTATCATATATATTTTTTTCATTTTTTATGTTAGTTCATCGCTCATATATATATTAATCTCTATATATATCTCTTTACCCTATAAACAAGAGAGGAAGGAGACCAGAACAAGTCGAGCAGAATAATAAGAAAATGGAATTTACTCAAGTTTCACTTGTCTCTTTTCTCTTCATCTTTATCTCTATCACATTCTTGCTCACAAGATCAAATCGGAAGCTTAAGCTTCCACCATCTCCAGCGATATCTTTGCCTGTGATTGGCCACCTCCATCTCCTCAAGCCACGGCTCCACCGGTTACTACTCTCCTTCTCCCAGTCTCTCGGAAATGTTCCGATCTTACACCTCCGCCTCGGAAACCGCCTCGTTTACGTCGTTTCCTCACGTTCCATCGCCGAAGAATGCTTCACCAAAAATGACGTCCTTCTCGCGGACCGTCCCGTGTTCGCCGTGAGCAAGCACATCGGTTATAACGCTACTCATATGGTAGCAGCACCTTACGGCGAACACTGGAAGAACCTCCGTAGAATCGCCGCCGTCGAGATATTCTCATCTCAAAGACTCAATACGTTTCTGTATATTCGTAAGGACGAGATCCGACGGCTCATCTTACGTCTCTCCCGCAACTCCTTACACGTACTACACGATCTCCTCAAATTTTCACTTTATATTCATTTACTCGTACCATATACATCCATGCATGCAACTAGTTTTTCTAATAAAAAACAAAACAGAGTGATTTATAAAAATAAAATAAAATACAATTTACGAATTTGAATATTAAAGCAAACTTAAATGCAAAAAGATATAATCAATATTTTATCCATGACTTCCTAAGTCAAAGTTTTCATCGGTAATTGTCTTCCAGAAATTCGTGGAGGTGGAAATGAAGTCGTTATTAGGAAACTTGTCATCCAACAATATCATCAGGATGGTGGCAGGAAAGCGATACTATGACGATGGCACCGAGGACAACGATGAAGCCAAGCGTGTGAGAAAACTTGTGTCAGGGTTGACCGGTGGTGCTAGTGCCGGAAATCCAGCTGACTATATTTCAATCGTACGATGGGTAACAAATTTCGAGAAAAATATCAAAAATTTAGGGAAACGATTTGATGCGTTTTTACAGGGATTAGTTGATGAAAAACGTGCAGCGAAAGAGAAAGGTCATACTATGATCGATCATTTGCTTTCTCTCCAAGAAACTCAACCCGAGTACTATAATGATGTTACCATCAAAGGAATGATCCTCGTAAGTATCAACTGACATTTAGTAAAGCAATTATTTTGTAATTACAGATATACAAAAGATATAAGAAAAACGTGTACAGTCTATGATAAGTGCAGGGACAGACACGTCAGCAACAACACTAGAATGGGCAATGTCAAGTTTGTTGAACCATCCAGAGATACTCATGAAAGTGAGAGCTGAAATCGATGATAAAATCGGTTTAGATCGGTTAATAGAAGAAACAGACATTGTGAATCTTCCTTATCTTCAAAACACTGTGTCGGAAACACTACGTTTGTATCCTGCAGTCCCGTTACTACTCCCTCACATGTCATCAGATGATTGTAAAATTGCGGGGTATGATATGCCACGTGACACAATATTGTTGGTCAATGCCTGGGCCATCCATAGAGATCCGAAGTTATGGGACGAGCCTGAGAGGTTTAAGCCAGAGAGATTCGAAAAGGAAGGGGAAATTCATAAGCTGATGATGCCGTTTGGGATAGGACGACGAGCTTGCCCTGGAGCCGGGCTTGCTCAACGGTTGGTGAGCCTGACTCTCGGAACTTTGGTTCAGTGTTTCGAGTGGGAAAGGGTTGGTGAGGAACTTGTGGACATGACCGAAGATGATGGAGTAACGTTGCCGAAAATGAAGCCGTTACGAGCTATGTGCAAAGCTCGTAACATTGTCACTAAAATAATGTGAAACGGCCAATCGGTTATGTTTGTTAAAAAATTGTATTTTCTGTTTTCTCAATAAATAAGAGCGATCTTCGAAGCTTTTTTAACAAAAAAAAAATGACTTGATAATAAATTATAACCTGTTATATACTTTTTATACTGTTTTTGGTATAGTAATGACTTTTGTATTTTTGTGTGTTTAATTTGACTTCTTTCTTTTGAAAATTACAAAAGAACTGGTTAGTGTAGTACATAAAGAACTGGTTATGATAGTTGCGGGGACGGACACGGTATCTATAACACTAGAATGGGCATTGTCTAATTTGTTGAACCATCACGAGGTAGTAGTGAAAGCAAGAGTGGAAATTGATGAAAAAATCGGTTTAGACCGGTTAGTGGATGAACCGGATATTTCGAATCTCCCTTATCTCCAAAACATGGTGTTTGAAAAACTCCGTTTGTATCCGCCAGCTCCGTTACTACTCCCTCATCTGTCATCGGAAGATTGTGGAGTGGGAGGCTACGATATGCCACGTGGCACACTGTTGTTGATGAATGTGTGGTTCAAGCCCGAGAGGTTTGATAAGGAAGGGGAAGCTCAAAAGCTTATGCCATTTGGGCTCGGACGACGATCAGGGCTTGCTCACCGAATAGTGGGTTTGGCTCTTGGGTCGTTGGTCCAATGTTTTGAGTGGGAGAGAGTTAATATGAACAAAGACAAATGAGTGACCATGCCCAAAAAAAAGCCATTGCGAGCCCTCTGCAAAACACGCTTTCTCGCCAATAAAGTTCTTGTAGCCAATGAAAATTCTTTGTAAATGCTTTTTTTTTTTATATAAAAATGTTTNTTTTTTTTTTATAAAAATTTTTTTTTTTTTTTTTTTTTTTTAATTCCCCAAATGGGCCACGGCCTGAGGCCCAATACAAAAAAGTCAAGGGTTACAAAATGGGCTGAAATTAAAGCCCGCTCCGGTGACTGAAAAGATGGCCGGACCTTGGTGTTCTTACGGATGTAAGGTCGGCGGCTTTGTGGCCGGATCTTCGAGCCACCGCAGTTGACGAAAGCATCCGACCTCCGTTTTCCGGCAGCAAGCCCTAGATCCACCAAACCTGCTACTTACCTTCCGGCATGCCTAAGTCGCCGACCACCGGCTCTCTAGCGTCAAGTTCTGCGGAAGCAACTCGTCACCTCGGGGTCAAGCCAAACTTTTCCATCTCCGGCGGCTTTGCAATCCTCCCGAGCATCCTCCTCGAGATCCGGTCCGGGGAAGCTCCATGGCGGCAGATCTGACGGCGATTGGCTCGAGACCACCCTCAGACCCATTCCCTCTTGACTAAACAAACCGGCCAGACAGCTCCATCGACTTCCGCCACGGCGGTGGCATCCTCTCTGTACGGCTGAGCCGAGAGCTGCATCGAGAACTTTGCGGCGTCTTCTTACCGTGGTTCAGCGATCTTTCTCTCGCCGTCTGAAAGAGAACCTCCGCCGCATCGAACGAAGTGTAGGCGTCGTTGTCGGAACGAGGAATCCGCTCACTCCCCTTAACCTCCTGAGAGACCATAGACCCGCATGAAGCTCGACGAAAGGAAAAGAAAAGCAAGGAGGCGGCTACCTCGCGACGCCGACAGAGCCGGAGATGGAGGCTGCCGCCGAGACGGTGAGAAACTTTAAGAAAACCCTAGATCTGAAGTTGAGAGAAAAAAGGGAGGCGCGCGTGCCTCTTAGGAATATGATGTTGAATCATATAAAAATGTTTCCTGCTTGTTATACGGAAGTATATGAAATCGGATGCTTGGAGTTTTATTTATTTTCTTAAGATTAATTGAATTTATACAAAAAAAATACTTTTTAAGTGTAAAAGGATCTAGAAAGATTGAAAGATATTGTAAATACTGTGGATTGATTTATTGATTTATTGATTTGTATATATTTGACTGTGATTGCATTAATTAGTTAGGAATTAGGCTAAACATGCATGTCTTTTAAGTGAAGTTGTAAACCTCACATGTCACATTGACAATTTGATAAATGACGCGTATTTTGTTGTAGACAGATGTCTTTCCTCCAGGAAAACGGTTCAACACACACACACACACAAACAAAAAATATAAAAAAAAATAAAAAATAATGACGAGTCCTTTCATATAAAACCATATAAAACTGACATCAATGACTCCAATAATAAGGAAGTGGTGCATCGATGCGGTAATCACTATCCATCGCATCGAACAAGCTACGTAATAAGAAACCATTTTTAGACATAAAATTGTTTTCTCTCACCAGTCGATATTGGATGATATTCGTTCAAACTACGGCTGAATCCGTCAAAAGATCGGTTTTCAAAATAAACTGCAAATTGCTTAACATATTATTTGAACCAATTTAATTAAATTTGTTAAGTTGTTTTTTGACGATTTAGAAAGACGCTAATCGATCTCCATGAGTTACCTAACTTTCTCTTTGAATATGAATTAGCTTCTCTTTTCAAGCAGGTCTTTTTTTTTTTTTTTTTTTTCCCAGAAACCCATAATATTAAGCAGGTCGAAATCTCAATCCAATCATAAATTACAAAATCTTAACTGTTTTTGAGTTTTAAGACAATTAATTTTCGTGCTTTTAAAACCACAAAGTACCCATCTAGTCCATCTCTGATCCCACACAACAATACAAAAAAGGAAAGAAAAACCAAAACAGAAAAAGCAATCAACAAGAAAATGGACATCACTCAAATCTTACTCCTCTCCTTTCTCTTTCTATCTATCTCTATCAAACTCTTGCTCTCAAAATCAAACCGGAAACCTAATCTTCCTCCTTCTCCGGCTTACTCTTTACCAGTTATCGGCCATCTCCACTTGCTCAAGCAACCGGTCCACCGAACATTTCTCTCCATCTCTCAGTCCCTCGGAAATGCTCCAATCTTCCACCTCCGCCTGGGAAACCGTCTCGTATACGTCATCTCCTCACACTCCATAGCCGAAGAAAGTTTCACAAAGAACGACGTCGTTCTTGCGAACCGTCCTGACATCATCATGGCCAGACACGTCGGCTACAACGCCACCAATATGATTTCAGCACCTTACGGCGACCACTGGAGGAATCTCCGCCGCATCGCCGCCATCGAGATATTTTCTTCTCATAGAATCAGTACCTTTATGTCTATCCGTAAAGACGAGATCCGACGGCTCGTAACACTTCTCTCTAGAGACTCCTTACACGTAAGACCTGCTTTTTTAATTCGTTATTTATATTTTCTTGGCAGTAAGTAAAGCCAATTATTTATGAGTAGAGATATTTTCCAGCATTCCTTATTTATTATATCATCAATACGTATACCTTAAATTGGTGTACATATTACATATATAGATCTCAACTTGCTTAATATAGGCTTAACATAGCTTTTCGTATACTATAATGTAATAAAATTTGACAAGTAATCGTCTCACAGGGATTTGTTGAAGTGGAGTTGAAATCATTACTAGCGAACTTGGCATTCAACAACATCATCATGATGGTAGCAGGAAAGCGATATTACGTTGGCGGTACAGAAAACAATGACGAAGCCAAGCTCGTGAGGGAACTTATATCGGAGGTGGTGACCGGCGCCAGTGCTGGAAATTTGGCTGATTATCTTCCCATCATAAATTTGGTCACAAATTTTGAAAATCGGGCCAAAATTTTAGGGAACCGACTTGATAGATTCTTGCAAAAATTGGTTGATGAGAAACGTGAAGAGAAAGTAAAGGGTCAAACTTTGATCGATCATTTGCTTTCTTTCCAAAAAACCGAACCCGCTTTTTATACTGATGTCATCATCAAAGGAATCATACTCGTAAGTTCATTTTAACTAATATTATTCTCTATATATATATATATATATGTGGAAAGAGTTTGCTTATCAGAGATATATATTAATATATACACAGGCTCTGGTAGTTGCGGGGTCAGAGACATCAGAAGTGACGCTAGAATGGGCAATGTCAAATTTGTTGAACCATCCAGAGATAATCGAGAAAGCAAGAGCAGAAATCGATGAAAAAATCGGTTTAGACCGGTTAATTGACGAGTCAGACATTGTAAATCTGCATTATCTCCAAAACGTCGTGTCTGAAACACTACGTTTGTATCCTGCAGTTCCGCTACTACTCCCTCATTTCTCATCGGTTGAATGTAAAGTGGCGGGTTATGATATGCCACGTGGCACAATATTATTAACAAACGCATGGGCTATGCATAGAGATCCAAGTTTATGGGAAGACCCAGAGACGTTCAAGCCGGAGAGATTCGAGAAAGAAGGTGAGGCTCAAAAGCTATTGCCGTTTGGGATGGGACGACGAGCTTGTCCTGGAGCTGAGCTTGGGAAGCGGTTAGTAAGCTTGGCTCTTGGGTGTTTAATTCAGTGTTTCGAGTGGAAGAGAGTTGGTGAAGAACTTGTGGGCATGACTGAAGACAAAGGAATCACTATGCCTAAAGCTACTCCTTTGCGAGCTATGTGCAAGGCACGTGCCGTTGTGGGTAAAATATGAAGTATCTATCTTTTGTGCCATGTGTTGAATCTTAGAAATAAAAGTCTCGTGTCTCAACTAGTTGGATGAAGAATGATGTTTGTAATGGGGTTTACTGTTGAGCTTTCTCAAGGTAGAGCAATGTCAAGACCTCCACATAAAGTTCCATAAAACCATATGTTAAGGTTCTTGGGCTTTAAACCATAGTTAATGTTAAGGTTCTGAGGCTTTTGGACGTAAGAGCCGAGGAATGTTTTTAATAAGGCAATGGATTGGTAGAAACAATTGCTTATAAGAAGATTGAAGTTCGCGGCTCGAACATGCATGCGGTGAGATGCTACGCTAATTGTTGATCGACCGTAGTATATTCACTTTCGCTGGTCGAGATCTCCGACTGCTCGATCTACTGCTTTAATTGACTTCCACAAGGTCAAGAAAAACGGTTGGTCTTGGTTTAACGTTGGTTTCTTGTAATTTTCTATTTGGTTTGGTCATATAATATGGGTTACCCTTTAAAGTGGGCCTGTAATAAGTATACTGTATATGGTAATTCACAATTAGCTAAAGTCATTTTTTTGTACAAATGGACCGTCCTTAAATAACGAACAGATTGGTACCCAATCTGCCACGTTTTNTTTTATTTTTTTTTTTTTTTTTTTTTTTTTTTTTGAACAAAAGATGATGGTTGTATAGTCATGGACAATGTCAACCAAGCAATAATATTTTATATAATATATGTATAAAATGTAAAGACAATAATGGATGGAAAATCTTTAGATCTTTATCTTATCGAGAACTTTCAACAAACCCTTTTGGATTAATTAAATGAACTATGAGTTTGCAAAATACAATTTTTAAAACATAATTAGTAAAATATCTAATTTATTATTTATAATTTGCCAAAAATACGGTTTTCACTGTATTTCAGCTATATAAACTTATGTAATTTGATTGTTTTTTTTTTTGTCAAATAGATTATTTTCTTATTTTAAAACATTTTTCTTTCGTAAACAAACTCTTATGTAAATTGCGTGCACGTTTTTCCCAAATTAATATCCTAATTTGATCACTATTACTATAATAATTACTATAATATGCACTATTAATTTTCTTAAAGTTTTGTTTTGATTATTCAACGCTTCTAATGAGTGTTAAAGAAAAAATCAATATTTCATTTTATTTAATGGATTGTTCTGCTAAACCGAAATACACACAAGTTAGAGAAAAAAAAAAGAAGAAGAAGAGTGATGGGTTGTATTTTACTAATTCTCACCATTCTTGTTACTATTCTCATCACCAAGATTGTTCTCCTACTAGCTAAACCCAACAAAAACCTCCCACCGTCGCCGCGTGTCTGTTTTCCGATCATCGGACACCTTCACCTCCTCAAACAGCCGCTGCTTCACCGCACTCTCAGCCGTCTCTCGCACTCCCTCGGCCCCGTCTTTTCTCTACGTCTCGGCTCTCGCCTCGCCGTTATCGTCTCGTCCCCAGCTGCGGCCGAAGAATGCTTTTTGACTAAAAACGACATCGTTTTAGCTAATCGGCCGCGTTTCATCATGGGCAAGTACGTGGCTTATGACTACACCTCCATGGTCACGGCACCGTTCGGTGACCACTGGCGAAACCTCCGTCGTATCACCGCCTTGGAGATCTTCTCCAAGAATCGACTCAATGGTTCAGCGGAAATCCGACAAGACGAAGTTAAGAGGCTTCTCCAAAAGCTTCACGGTTTATCTGTCGAACGCCCGACTAACGTAGGTTTTTTTTTATTAAATATATATATCTAATTCATTTAATGTTTAGTCCACACAATTACTATCTATATGATATTTTAGTATGAGAAAAATAACTGAAAAATAATATGACTGCCGATACAAAATCATATGTTTTGACGTTTTTTTTTTTTTTTAATGATTTTTTATATAAATGATTCTCAAATATAAGACAAAAAATAAAAGTATCGAGTAAGAATTATGTTTTTAAGAACAAATATAAATTTTAGTTAATAATATTCTAAGAAAACTAACTATATATGTAATATCTGAATTAAATAATATAATCATTTTCAATTTATATTGTTTAAATTTTATTAAAAGCTTTTTGTGTTGATGTCTAAGAAAAAAAATTATTTATGACAACACGATGAAAAAAAAAAACAGAAATCATTGATGTTGAAGAATTTTAATTCTTTGAATTACATATTGATTTGATTGAAATAAATTTGTTCGATTAGTAAGTGGAACAAACGATTCGTTTTCTTTCCGTTTATATCAATATCAGAGTCTTGAAAGTACACTGTAATGCATATCTTTGTTTTACGTCCGGTTAAGGATAAACCAGTTTAAAACCAGAAAAAGGATGAACCAGTTAATATCAAACCATAACAAAACAAGAACTTCATTTTTATCTAGGTGGAGTTACGACCGTTACTCACGGGTCTTACCCTAAACGTGATAATGAGAATGATGACCGGAAAGAGATTCTTCGAGGAAGATGAGGGCGGAAAGGCGGAGATAAGCTTGGAGTTCCAGGAGCTAGTGGCGGAGATTCTACAGCTCTCTGCGGCGGACAATCCAGCTGATTTTTTGCCGGTTCTACGGTGGTTTGATTACAAAGGTTTGGTCAAGAGAGCAAAGAGGACTGGAGAAAAGATGGATAGTTTATTGCAAGGGTTTTTGGATGAGCATAGAGCTAACAAAGAAAGATTGGAATTTAAGAACACCATGATTGCTCATTTGCTGGAGTCTCAAGCAAAAGAGCCTCATTACTACAATGATCAAACCATCAAAGGTCTCATTCTGGTATGCTTTCTATAACCTTTTGATCCAATCTTAATTTTTAGTATAAAATTTCATATACGGAGATGATAATCTAGTAATTAATTAATTATAGTGATTTTGAGACTTAAGTCACATGCCAATCTTGACTTGATGTCTCCAATTACCGCAAAATCACTTAATCTAGTAATTATAGTGTTTTAATTTTGACACTAAATCACCTGCCAATCTTGACTTGATGTCTCCAACTATCACTAGAAATAATTGAAACCACGACGAAAAAAAACAACAGAAGAATTACTATGGTCCCATTTTAATTACTCGGGTTTTATGGAATAGGTGGGTGAAAAATATAAAAGAATAATTGAAAAATAGACTGAGGCTCCGAATGGTAACTGCGTTTTGCGGTACGGGAGAAGTGCGGTATTATAGTGCGGTACGGTTCAACTGCAGTACGTGCGAGAGAAATCTATTTGCGGGACAAGTGCAGTTTTTATAAAATAAGCGGTATAGAGTAATGTTTGATTGGCTTTTATATATACTAATAATTTTTTTTTATGTTAGTGAAAAAAATATTTACATATATTTATAAACCGTTTAACACATAA
>OVAQ01002941.1:0-11126 GCA_900406345.1 Erysimum cheiri | reverse complement strand
TTTGAGAGAGTAGCTCTAAGGGTAAATTTGAGCATATCAGTCACGATAATATAACCATTTTCCTCGTCGAACTCTTTCTCTCACCGAACTGTTCTTTGCCGAGCTCAAGTCTTTCTTTACTCTTCTTATTTGTTTTGCCGAACCTCTTATCTAACAGTTGGCGCGCCAGGTAGGGGGGAAATGAAACAACAACACATCAGTAAAGACGGCACCAGTTCGGAAAAGGTTGGATTTCATGGCCGAAATCGAAGAAGAGCACACTGGGGATGGACCCATCGTTACGGATACGCCGGACCAAATCGCCCAGCGAAGTCAAGGGAATAACGCGAGGCCGCCACCCGTTCAGGGGCCGAACGCACAGGAATAAGCTGACCTTGTCAATCGAGGTCCAGCCCCAAGTCAGAGGACAACTCTCGGCCCCGAAACAGCTAACAACAGCATGGCCGAGCTCTTACACAACCTCATACTTCGTGTCGACCAGCAGGAAAACCAAATAAACGCACGCCTTGACAATCTGACAGATTTGTGCACCGCTCTACGCGGGAAACAGAAAGGGAAGGCGATTCAAACCGTAGCCGAGACGCGCAGTCCCCGGTAGCCGACCGTAAATGGAGAAAGTTCAATCAACGAGTCGCACAAGGAGTCTCTCACTGACTTGGAAACACATCCAGAATCCTAAGAAGATATGAGCAAGCTGATGGAAGAAAAGAAATCCTCAATTAAGGCCATGACATCCAAAGTACATCGAGCAACGACCTCGGCACCGGAGCTAGACCTAATATTGGATGAAACCCAGAAGACGCCCTTCACGGCACAAATTACCGGAATCAAGGTCAAGCACGATACCAAGATTAAGTTGTCGAGCTATAATGGCACAGGCGATCCGCGTCAATACTTGACGCCCCAATCCCAAATAGGCGAATTCATATGATCATGGGCGGTTTGACTGCGTGCAGGGACTCGGTGCGATCAATAAGATATTATGCATGGAACACCGCCACTGCATTAGGATGGCCCGACGCAGAGTCTCCAAAGGTTCCAACGATCACCTTCACTGATGAGGATTTGGTCGGCCTAGATGTTCCTCACAATGATTCGCTGGTCGTCGAGCTCCTTATTGGGGATAACGAGGTGACCCGCGTAATGATCGACACCGAAAGCTCGGTAAACATCATCTTCCTAGACGTCCTCGAAAAAATGGAAATCCAGCGCAAGGATATCAAGCCTTCAATTCGCCCTTTGATAGGATTTGATGGCAATTCGATGATGACAGCCGGCACCATCAAACTCCCAATCTACATTGATGGAAAGCAGTCCAGGCATAAGTTTGTGGTCGTCGATAAACCCGCGATCTACAACGTCATCCTAGGAACCCCATGGATACACCAGATGCAGGCTATCCCGTCAAGTTACCACCACTGCGTCAAGATGCCAGTCTACGGTGAAATTCAAACGATCCGAGGAGACCAGCAGCTCGCCCGGACTTGCTTTGTCATCGAATGCAAGCTCCGTAAAGCTGAGAATTTATAGCAATTAAAGGAAGATGTAGAAGGGGGTCGGACTGTCGAGCTCGTGACCAAGCAGGCCAAAGAACTCACGATCCTAGTCAATATCGACGACAGTAAGCCGGACCGCTGCGTCAAAATCGGCGCCGATCTCGAAGGGCCGATCAAAGAGACACTAATCAAATTTCTACGCGAGAACTCAGCGACCTTCGCCTGGTCCCTTGAAGACATGGTCGACATAAGTGTTGAAGTGATAAGTCACGAGCTAAACGTAGATCCCACTTACAAGCCTATCAAGCATAAAAGACGAAAGCTCGGACCCGAGCAATCTAAAGCCGTGAATGACGAGGTCAAAAAATTGCTAGATGCCGGATCGATCATAGAGGTCAAGTTTCCAGAATGGCTGGCCAACCCTGTGGTCGTAAAGAAAATAAATGGAAGTTGGAGAATGTGTGTGGACTTCACCGATTTGAAAAAAGCTTGCCCAAATGACAGTTTTCCGCTTCCCCACATTGATTTTTTGGTCGAATCGACAGCAGGCAACGAGCGAATCTCTTTGATGGATGCATATTCTGGCTATAATCAGATATGCATGCATAAGGATGACATGAAAAATACGTCCTTCATCACCGACCGCGACATCTATTGTTACAAAGTGATGTCGTTCGGCCTGAAGAACGCGGGAGCAACCTACCAACGTCTGGTCAACAAAATGTTCGCCAATCAGCTAGGCCGGACAATGGAAGTCTACATCGACGATATGCTCGTCAAATCTACACATGCTGCCGACCACGTCTCACACCTCGGGCAGTGCTTTGATGTCCTCAATAAATATAATATGAATCTGAACCCCGCAAAGGGCACATTCGCCGTCACCTCGGGGGAATTCCTCGGCTACATTGTTACCCAGCGCGGCATCGAACCAAATCCAAAGCAACTCTCGGCAATACTTGACCTACCATTTCCGCGCAACATAAGGGAGGTGCAACGCCTTACTGGCCGGATTTCTGCTCTTAATAGATTCATATCACGGTCTACTGACCGGTGCCTGCCGTTCTATCAACTCTTGAAGGCGAACGAAAAGTATGAATGGTCTGACAAATGCGAGTCCGCGTTTCAAGAATTAAAGAAGTATTTGGCCTCCGCCCCGGCGCTCTCAAAGCCTGAGCAGGACGAGACCCTTTATCTTTATATCGCAGTGTCTAGTTCAGCAGTCAGCGACATCCAGGTTTGCGAAGACCGAAGCGGGCAGAGACCAATCTTTTACGTAAGTAAGACGCTTGATGGGGCCGAGCTTTGTTATCCCACGATCGAGAAGATCGCCTTTGCCGTCGTCGTGTCAGCTTGTAAACTTTGACCATATTTCCAGTCCCATGCGATCGTCGTCCTCACCAACCAACCACTTCGACAAATATTGCCTAGTCCCGGGCAATCTGGCAGAATGGCAAAGTGGGCCGTAGAGCTGAGCGAGTACGACATTGAATATCAGAACCGAACCTGCAACAAATCCCAGGTACTTGCAAACTTCATTGTTGAGCTCCTGGCCAACGTCAACAACCAGATGACAAGGGAAAAATGGGTTTTACACGTTGACAGTGCATCTTCCCAGCATGGCTCCGGAATCGGCGTCCGTTTGACCTCGCCAACGGGAGAAATACTCGAGCAATCCTTCCGACTTGCTTTCAACGCATCAAACAATGAAGTTGAGTATGAAGCCCTCATCGCAGGACTTCGTTTGGCAACAATGTTGGATATCAAAGATCTACAGACCTTCTACGATTCCCAGCTCGTCGTACAAAAGTACCACGGCGAATACGAGGCCAAAAACGAACCC
Organism: Erysimum cheiri; assembly: GCA_900406345.1. Taxonomy (NCBI): domain Eukaryota; kingdom Viridiplantae; phylum Streptophyta; class Magnoliopsida; order Brassicales; family Brassicaceae; genus Erysimum; species Erysimum cheiri. The sequence continues at coordinate 7,787 of OVAQ01002941.1, read as the reverse complement.
ATGGAGGCCTATCTCAGGCAAGTCAAGAGTTTAACTCCGCGCTTTGACTCGTTCTCCATTGACAAAATACCGCGCTGCGCCAACGCACCTGCCGACCCTTTGGCAATCCTTGCCTTAACGTCAGATCCAGACTTGCGCCGAGTAATACATGTTGAAAGCATCGCCGCCCCTAGTATCTCCAAGAAAGGTCTCAAATGTTTTGCCATCCAAGACGGCCTCCACGATGCCGGACACGATTCCATCAACGATTTTCTGGACTGGCGAATCGAAATTCTGTCATACATCGAGGACGGCGTAGTTCCAGCCGACAAGTGGGAGTGCGACGATTGAAAATAAAGGCCGCAATATACGTGACTTTGGACGGCAATGTCTATAAACGCAGCGCCACAGGTACACTTCTATGCTGCCTACGAGAAGACGAAGCCGATCTAGCAATGCGCAATACTCACGAGGGAGGTGGTGGAAACCATTCTGGAGGCAAAGCTCTGACATTAAAAATAAGACGTCATGGGCAGTTCTGGGCGAGCATGGACAAAGACTGTGAGAAGTTCATCGCCAAATGCGAACCTTGTCAACGCCATGCCCCCATCATCACTACCCCCACCAAACTCCTTCAGACCGCCACGGCACCATACCCTTTCATGAGATGGGCAATGGATATAGTCGGCCCACTTCCTCGCTCGCATCAGAAACGCTATATCTTGGTCATGACCGACTACTTCACCAAGTGGGTAGAAGCTGAATCCTATGATAACTCAAATGGACTAAAGAGGGGGACTACTGTTGGATATGGGCTTCGCCCCCAACAAATTACTTTGTTGAATATCTACGAGGAAACAGGACCCGTTAGACTGTCTGGCCCATCACGAAGAGGAGCGGCCCATTTGCGCTCGGCCCAGCTCACGGATTAGCACCGCCAAAGGGTAAATCGGGAATTTACTAAGAATAGAAGTTGGTAGAGAGACCTGTGTATTTTACTATAAACATCAAATGATGTATGATGGGACAAGAGAGAGTTTTTTGGAGATTAGCGCTTTTACTCGATTTGTACGTCATGATAATATAACCATTTTTCTTGCCGAACTCTTTCTCTCGTCGAACGGTTCTTTGCCGAGCTCAAGTCTTTCTTTACTCTTCTTATTTGTTTTGCCGAACCTTTTATCTAACATAGCTCCTGAAGTAACCTTTAAAAGATACCAAAAACCAAATTTTTATCTTATGACCGTGACTTTTTCCGAGAAAAGACATAGAGAGACATTATGTTTGTATGAATAGATACCCTGGCCTTGTAATTTACTGCAAGCTGCCACTGATCTTATGATTGAATAATTTGAGAAGTTTCTAGGGTCAGTTAGTATTTGGTCGTGATTTAATATCACTAGTTCAATCCCCAAAACACCACAGACACCGATAAATTTATGCCTTTCTTAATCCATGGATCGTGGCTATACCAAACTACATACTCTTGCAACATTTTTCTGATGATCTTCTTTATGAAATTTCCTAGTTGAAATCACTGCATCAATCTATTCTTCCACATGTCATCATCTTATACGTGTTTTAAACTCACTATGTGGATCTCTTGATTCTACTAAGTGAAATCCATATTTGACATACCAAAGCTTTTATGAGCTCAAGTATTTAAGTTATGATCCACATTTATGTGAGGTCCTAAATTTAATAATTAAACCAAACAAAAAAAAACAAAAAGAAGTTATCAACATAGGACCACATCGAATTCTCCTTGCGCGTGTGTTACACGCGCATTCCCACTTTTCTCTCAACTCCTAACCCTAGATCTCAACTTCCGCCGCCGCTGCTTGGAGACTATCTCCTTCTCCGGCTATCGCCGGAGTTGCGAGATAGTCTCCTCCGTCACCTTCGAGCTTCATGCTGGTCATGGTCCTACCGGAGGGGTTCGGCGGTGAGTAAGATCCTGCCTCTGACATCGGCGGCTCTTCTCTCTGTTGTTACAATCTGCGGCCCTGCTCTTGACGGCGAAAAGCTTCTTGGGGGAGTCCCGGTTTGAAAACGCCGGCGAACAACCATGGAGGCTTCTCGCCTCACTCGACAAGGCAGAGGATACGGTTGTTACGGAAGCCAATAGAGAAGTATGCTAACAGTGTTCAGTCTCGGGGATTCGATTGCGAGGGATGGCTTGAGCCACCGGACCAACGCAATTGCCGCCTAAGTGCATTCACCGGACCGAAACGGCGAGATCTTGCTCGGGGAGGTCGGAAAAAGGTCAGAGCTACAAGACGGCGTTAGATCTGAGAGCACCGGATCGCTAGGTCAGGATCAGGTGCCGGAGCACCGGTCGTCGGAGATTGAGCAGGTCGGGAGGATTGTAGCGGACTGGTGGAGCGCCGACGCGGTTCCGGCGACAGAAACCGAACACTCTCGTCAATGGAACGGTTGAAACGGTCCGACCACAAAGCCGCCGTCCTTGTGTTCGTCGGCACTACTGCTGGAATCTCTGCTGCTGGAATACACCAAGATTCGAACCGTTTTCCGGTGAAAGCCATGTTTTTTCCGATCAAACCATTTTGTATCTGAAACCCAATTGTACGGCCCATAGCCTTGGCCCATTAGTGGAATTTTTAATGAATATTTTAATTTAAAAAAAAACAAAAACAAAAACAAAAACAAAAAGCTTTTTGTACCTTTCTCAGTGCTCTAACATGCTTCTTTGGGTTCTGTTTGAATTTGGCTATACAAAATTGAAACTATTAACCAAATCGAAAGTTATTTATTAGTTGAGTTTATTCTTATAATTAAACCCTCAAGCTTCCCTTAACATCGATCTTTCAAATACTTTAAAACCAAGAGAGTTTTATTTATTTTCATTTTTTAGGAGAGTTTTATTTCAAAGATAACAAAACAAGAAAAAAAAGAAAACTTGACGAACAAGAAATAACGATTACATCACAAGCATCAACAACTTGGTCTTATTACAAACTCATTAAACGTTTCTTTATTCATAAGGTTGTTTGATAGATGACAAAGAAGTAGAGATCTCTAAGCGTTGACGATGTTGGTCACAGAGACCTTAACCATTTCAGCTTCAAAGATAATGGTATCATTCACCAAATACCCTGTCGATTCATCATGTAAATCTGCGAACAATATTATATTGTTCACTCCCACACCATAATCGCTTCGAATCGGGTACCAAGCTGCAGCTGCAAAGAAAGCAAAACAACAAAAACCGCCAAATTTACATCTAATTTCATTCACCAATGATTCACTCTCCTGAAGATATAAACTTTGTTTTTTTTTTTTGGGTTAAATTTTCTTACAATATAACTCTCTGCGGTCGGTGCTTAGTTGATCCTTTATCCGCAGATTGACCGCTCCCCAAGTATTTGTTACTGCGTTTGCCTTATGGCCTTGAGCATATAGGAAGAGTGGAAGTGCATGGTGTCTTCCTCCTCCATCTCCTTTGGGGTTAAACCCTAATCTCCTATATTAAACATTAACCAAAAACCGTTATTATACTTGGCCATTGCGGATTTCTCATAACAATTAAAAGCTTTGAGAATTAATTTGGACTTTGGTCTAAAAGACCCGGTTAACAAAAGTACTAACCAGTATCGGTCTTCAACAAGAAAAACCTCAGAATAGTAGAATTTATCTTCCAACATAGAGAAATCAGATATCCTCCAAGTGAAAACATTGTTTGGAGGGTCTGATATGAATGTGACTTTCTCTTCTTGTTGGACCGGCTTAACGATGAAGATCTCAGCACCAAAAGAACCAATGTCATCCTCAATATACCCGTCACTCTTGTTGTAAAATGTTGGAAGATCAATCAGTTGTCCGAATCCCCACTCCTTTTTCGCATCGCTGTATCGCTTAACTGTTCCATCTACAATCCACAATTATGCAAAAATATCCAAATCACAATCAACTCGGTCTATGAAAAAATCACACTAATATTAATCTTGGTAAAATATGTATAGTGGATCTAGTAAAAATCGAAATACATTTTAAATTAAAGTACCTGTAACAGTTAAATATTTGTGTAGCTTCCCATTGTGGACAAAGAGTTTGAGATCGACATTCACTTTCCAGCCTGTTTGAAGAGATTCTGTGTCTTCGATCCTCACGTAAAGCGATATATGATCATTTCCACCGTCGTTCGGATTACCATTCACGTACAAAACCAATCTCCTTATTTTATTTTTCCCACCAAAATTAACTTACAAAATATTTTTTTAAAATAAAAATAAATGAAAAGAGTGTAATAGACCTTTACCATTTGTAACCAGCAGCGTCAAAAACAGAGGATTCATAAGGTTCTCCTCTGCCTTTAATTACGGAGAAGCCTGTTATTGTCACTATCTTACTCGATGGTCGCTCTTCTCTCCACACTCTTGTCACTATCTTACTCGACGGTTGCTCTTCTCTCAACACTGTTGTCACTTCTATCAACAACAAAAATTCCAAGAAAATCAAGAAATGGGTTTTTAACCAATAAAATCTAAAGAAATGGATTTCAGACAAAAAGTGTACCAAGATTCGCCATGAGACTGTGTGGTGGATGTTTTGAGATCTGATATGTTTGTTTTGGGATGGATTTACATGTTATATAGACAGAGATACATCAAGTTATTTATTCATCGAGTGTAGTTACAAGTATAAAATACAGATAGTGGATTCGTCGTGTAGAAAACAATGTATTTATTTCTACACATTCATTTTATTTTTTTTGTATGACTTTTTTTTTTTGTCAACAGCCAATATTTTTGTTTGACTCTTTGAATGTGTAAAGATTCGAATTGGTTATTGTTTGTTATTTTTATGTTTTTCCCACGTACCTTGTCTATTATTAAACGACTAGATTAATTAAACTAGGTTTCGTTATATCGATGGAAAAAATTACTTTGACTAATTCCTCTGGACTAACATGTAATATATTGTTTTCTACATATCATGTGTAAGACTCCTTTTTTTTATGTGTGGATGTTTCAGTTGAGAATTCAAACCGATGGCATTGAAAGATGAGGGACTGGGAGTAGAGAGAGAGAAGAAGACACACATGGTTACATAAACTTGAAGGAAAGAACAAAACATAGTTAGACAAAGAGCTTTTTATTGGATTGGAATCAAATTGGATAAATAAGTTACAACAACATCATAAACAATCAAAAACACATTTCTGTGTCCAAACAGTTACACGGAGATAGTGGCACGGAGCGGCTCAAGGGCTTTCTTGATCTTCTCTACTGCGGCTCGTAGAACGTCGAGAGATGTGGCGTAAGATATCCGAATACAACTATCATCTCCAAAAGCATCGCCAGGAACCATTGCAACCTTTAAAACAAACAGAGCCAAACATATAAACTTGTTAAAACAAAAAAAAAAAAGTCAAGAGTTCAAGAGCTGTTTTGTGCTTCTTGAGGGTAAACAAGAACACTTTGTAGACAGAGTTTACCTGAAACTTGTCAAGAAAGTATAATGCAAGAGATGACGAGTCATTGATCAAACCAAAACCTTCAGCTTCTGATCCATAGTACGCACTGAAGTCGATAAAGAGATAAAAAGCTCCCTGCAAGTAGACAATGGCAACAATTAAGAAGAAGCCGAAGAAGAAACTAGATAGTAAATAGCTTCGAAGATATAAGGAGAAGTACCTGAGGTTCAGAGATCTTAACACCTTCAATTTCACCTAAGCTTTTAACCAAGAAATCTCGTCTTTCTCTATATGCTTTAACCATCTCTGCAACTGTTTCTCCTCCAGCTTTTCCTAACCCAAGTGCAGCAACACCTGCTTTTTGAGCAATGCTACTAGCTCCTGAAGTAACCTTTAAAAGATACCCAAAACCAATATTCATCTTATGACCGCGACTTTTTTACGAAAAGAAGGACATAGAGAGACATATGTTTGTATGTATAGATACCTGGCCTTGTAATTTACTGCAAGCTGCCACTATATGTTTAGGACCAGCAAGATATCCAAGCCTCCAACCCGTCATTGCAAAAGCCTTTTACATGTCATACGATCAGCAAAGAATATAATAGGTTGACATTATAAGCAACTCCATGATAAAAACTTTACCTTTGAGAATCCGTTTATTGTCAAAGTTCTTTCATACATGTCTGGCAAAGAAGCAAAGCTTGTGTGCGTAGCTGGCGCATAAATAATGTGTTCATATATTTCATCCGAAAGCACCTAGAAAAGAAAGGAAAGAAACAGAGTGTTTTCAGCTTAAACAGTATAGCAAAAAAACATACAAATTGAAAAGATCGCATTTGCATTTTACGCTATGTACCAGAAGCCGTGGATGCTTAGCAACGATCCGTGCAATCTCTTCAAGCAAACTCTTGGGGTAAACAGATCCAGTAGGGTTAGAAGGAGAGCAGAGAATCATAAGTCTAGATTTTTCGGTTAATTTAGACTCGAGATCTTTTGGATTCAATAAGAAATTATCAGAAATCTTGGTAGGAATAATCACGGGTGTTGCATCTGCCAATCTTGCCTGTTCTGTGTAACTAACCCAATACGGTGCAGGAATTATAACCTACAATATACAATACACTGTAAGAAACGAAATCATACCGAAAGAAAACAAAAAAGCTCGAAAGAAGAGTTGCTTTAGTTACTTCATCTCCAGGAGAACAAACTGCAAGCACTGCTTGTAAGATACATTGTTTAGCTCCATTGCTAACCAAGATCTGATTTGGCGCATAAGACAATCCATTTTCCTCTGAAAAACCGAATACAAACATTTTGACTCCATTTCGACTAAACTGAATTACAAAGCAAAAGAGCGTTTCTTTTTNNTTTTTACCTTTCAACTTGCGACATATCGCTTCTCTGAGTTCCGTTATACCTGCATTTAACGTATACCTAGTGAAACCTTCTCGAATTGCGTTGATCCCGGCCTATACAAAACAATTGATTCAGAACAAACCGGAGAGAAAGAGAGAGACAGACCATAAACATGGCAAAACCAGTTGTAGAAATGTATTAACCTCAGCTACGATTTTGGGAGTATCGAAATCGGGTTCTCCTGCTGCTAGTCTTATAACAGGAACACCGGATTGCACAAGAGTAGCTGCAAGATCGGTTATAACCATAGTCTTGGAAGGTTTCAAGGATTGAACTCTCGGGCTAAGTGACATATCTACTGATGATGATGAAGACAGAGTCTCTGCATCATTTGGTTTGGCCATGGCACAGATTCTAGATGACATCTTCCCTGACTTACAGTACCTAAACGTCACAAAAGACGACACCTAAATCAACTACATTGAGCAATAAATACTCTTAAGAAACAGTAACCAAATTACTAAATTCTAAACTTTGAGCAAATGGAGATTTCTGTAAGAGAGAGACCAGCTAAATCAAAAGAGTGATCAAAAGTGACGAAATTGAAAATTAGAGTAGAGACGAAACTCACGAGAAGGAGAGACGAAGTGGTTGGAACCGAAATGACCCGATTGGTTTCCTTGAATCTGGGTATGATTCGACTCTACCGACGGCGGCGGAAATGACGGCGGCGGAGCTCTGAGAAGCCATTGGAGAAATGGGTTGGTGAGAGGAGAGGTAAAGGTTCGACCTTTGAGGGGGAATTTGTAAACGAAAGAGGTGGAGAGAAGGTGGGAGGAGTTGGTGGGGGCAATACTGTATTGAGAAAATGAAATTAAAAAAATATACAGTATTTATACAAAAAGGAAATTAGCCACCAACCAGAGTTAGAAACTTAGGGTCGGAATGGTGAGTGCGTTTTGCGGTGCGGAAAAAGTGCGGTGCGGTTCAAATAGTAACGAAAATACATAGA
>OVAQ01002940.1:0-11135 GCA_900406345.1 Erysimum cheiri | reverse complement strand
CACATAGAAGTGATAAGCCTCCATTTTTCATTGCCTTGCACCACTTTCCTCCACTCCAAAGCTCCCATTTTATCCAATCTGAAACCACAATAAGGATTAAGTTACAACAGATCGGATATAGCATGGAGTTCGCAACTATTCCAAAAGCTACAGACCCAATTGCCAATGAACCTCATAATCTTAAATCCAGCCATCTCTTCAGAGATACAAGTTAAGATTCTAAATTCACATGATCTTTTCGATTAAACAACAAAAGACAAGGCTCCTATATCTCAAAAANTGAATACAACATAGCATGAACAGAGTAATCAAAGCAGTCATAGATACCAATGAGGCGTCAAAGGGTCCAATAGACCAAAATCAATCGTAAACTTGAAAATAATGATGAAACAAAAAATACTATTGATCCAAATCGTGAAACTTAGGGGAAAATATTGAGACTTTTGGGGGATTTTGGAATTGAAACAGACAAAAAAAGTTCACCAAAATTTGGATTTTTCAAGCTTTTTAAAAAACTTACGTAGAAGAAGATGGGCCCAAGAGAGGGTTTTCTCTGAGTGGCTGAAACGAGAACCTGCGGAGAAACTTGGCAATGCAATCGCCATTTTTGCCATTGATCGTCTTGGGGCAGTCGTTGATGAACATGACAACGATGAAGATGGCTACATTAGCCAAGACGATTGTCGGAGTCAGCCATGCCGTCCACTGGGTGTCCCCTCTGTGTTTCCTACCTCTCTCCACATCTCTACTCGACATTCTCTCTTCTCTCCTTGTATGAATAACACAACTGAAGTTTCTAAAAATAGAAAGCACAGTGTTTGAATCAACGCATCAAAAACGATGAATAAGAGGAAGGATTGATTGAGACAGGACACATGAAACAGAGCATCTATTATCAGAGATTCAGGCAGAATGTTTTTAACCTTCAATTCTCTTCCTAATTTACCTTTTCTCTGGATTGGAAAAATTCAACCGTTGAATCTATTTTTCCAACATAAAGAAAAAAAAAAAATCTTTTTCTCGTGTATCCACAAAGTTATTACCTCTGAGCGCAATAAAGTGAAGAGCTTTGGTGGTGTCAATGGCAGCTCCTTCAAGATATTTTCTGATGAAAATCTCAGACCTGAAAGAAAATAAATCAGACGTGAAATCACTTATTAATATATTGATTCTGTTATCTTCGTAATTTGTGGTGTACGATTTATTAATAAGTTGGTGATGTGAGAGACAAAGTCTACGGGCAATGTCAATAAGACATATTAATAAGCTTACTATAATAATAGGTTCTACATATAATGTGCCTGCACTATCCATTTTATTTACCTAACAAAAAAAAAATATATGGATCCAGTCAAAAACTGATTTTGATGTTTTACAATTTACAGGGTCAACAGGAACATTAACCAGTCCTATAATAAGTCTGGTTAACCATACCGGACAATTACGAATCACTACAAGGGTAAAATACTAAAATGCTCTCACGTACCACAATGGTTGAGGTGGGATTTAGCTTCATAGATTCAGTTTTTAGTTGTACAGCTTGTCAACCATGAAACTATTCCAAGAATTATACACATGTAATTCAAATCTAGAAAACTTTCAACATAGTTCTTAGATATATATATATATATATATATCTGACTGTAGAAATCATATAACTATTAAAACATCGATAAACCTTAACATCTTTAGTTTTATAGGTAGCCCACAGAATTTACCTGGCTAGGTTGGCTGCATTAGCTGTATCATGAACAAAGGCTTATGCATAGCAAGAGATACGATTCAACCCCATTGTAGATTCTCATAGGAGTGATTGTCCCATCTCCTACAGAAAATTTAGCGCAAGAAAAATGAAAGTCAGTATCCGTAATGTTGGTGATGGAAAGTTTAAGCAGGTGGAAATCAAGATACTTAAGTGACCTCTTTACTTAAAACATTGTCCATGTTTTCTAGGTTGAAACAATCGACACGCACTATATCTCCATTAATTGTACTCATAGCCTAGTGTCCTCAAGATGCCATGCTGGTTATAGGAAGCAAAACAGAAAATGGCAACAAAAAAAGCAGTTTAATATGCAGAGAAGATTAAAAAGAATGGAGTGAAGCCACTAACTTTCTATAGAAAAATCAGGAATACTTTCAAATATAGTGACAGTTTCATGAATCCCTTGAGAACAAGCAAAGAAGATAGGAGACAGAGTCCATTAACGTTAACAAAAGAAATAACTTGAAATTAAACTATCATCAGATGCAAATTAATAATCTATGAACACATATNTCATGAATCCCTTGAGAACAAGCAAAGAAGATAGGAGACAGAGTCCATTAACGATAACAAAAGATATAACTTGAAATTAAACTACCATCAGATGCAAATTAATAATCTATGAACAGATCACAGTCACAACATTGATCTCAAACAAGCTCTGTATTAACTCGCATTGAGATGCTACAGCAAGAAGTCAGACCCTCAAAGCATACTTGATCACTTTAAAACAGTTTTCATCAAGTGACAATACCAAAACCCGAAACATCAATCAGAAAATGAAATTACAAAATATAACAAAAGTTCTTAAATTGAAATCCTATATCCTCGAATCAACAAAAGAGCAAAACTAATGAAGAAGGTAGTCATCAACCATAAGTATCATCGATAAATCGTGTTAATATCCGTAATTAAATGNTTTCATCAAGTGACAATACCAAAACCCGAAACATCAATCAGACAATGAAATTACAAAATATAACAAAAGTTCTTAAATTGAAATCCTATATCCTCGAATCAACAAAAGAGCAAAACTAATGGAAGGTAGTCATCAACCATAAGTATCATCGATAAATCGTGTTAATGTCCGTAATTAAATCACTTCATACACTGAATTAGATGATGCAATACATAAATTGAACAGTGAAGCTCACCGATGGTATAAAATTAAGCATGACTCCGTCTTCGCCTATTAGCATGTATAAAAGTGATATACTGGTATACTCCGTTAAGGCCTCTGTTAATGTCCGGTTTACGCCATTAAAATAAGAATCAGACACATTAGTTGTGTGTTAAAAAAGGAAAAAAAGACACATGAGTTGTGAAGTTATAATAGCACCTCGTGGCCCAATATAATACCCCGCTTAATTTGTCCGGTTGTTGACTGTTGACTAATGGGACCACAAAGAAACTACTCCGTATTAAACGACTTTTGAGATTCAAATAAATCAAAAATACTTTTTACCAATTCGTCAAAGAGAAAGATATTGATCTGTTAATTCCCTTAATTCGTCAAAAATACTTCTTCTTCATCTCTCTCTCTCGTTCCTCTTTCTTTGCACGCTCGAAACCCTAGCAATCCCAATTTCGTCTTCTCATATTCAATCCTCACCTTTTTATGGCGTAACGCAACACCAATTTCAACGATTTAGTTTTTTATTTTGAAAAGAAAAAGCACAAAGATAGAAACAATGTCAACGGAGACTAGTACCGGGAATTCGTCATCGATTCCACCATCATCATCTCCCCATCTTTCTTCCGACGCAATCGATCCAGCACCGTTGCTATCAAACGGCGAGGATAATGAAGGAAGTAACGGAGGGGGAGGTTCTGGAGGGGAACGGAGATCTGTGAGGAGACAAGGTTTGAGGGAGGCGGCCAGGTTTCTAAGTCGTGCGAGTAGCGGACGTGTGATGAGGGAGCCGTCTATGCTCNTCGTGCGAGTAGCGGACGTGTGATGAGGGAGCCATCTATGCTCGTGAGGGAGGCTGCGGCGGAGCAGCTAGAGGAGAGGCAGAGCGATTGGGCTTATTCAAAGCCTGTGGTGGTGCTTGACATCGTCTGGAATCTGGCTTTTGTTTCGGTTGCTACGGCTGTTTTGTTCCTGAGCAGGAATGAACATCCGATTATGCCGCTTAGAGTTTGGCTCTTGGGTTATGCCTTGCAATGCGTGTTGCATATGGTTTGTGTGTGTGTTGAGTATCGTAGGAGGAACATAATGAGAACCAATAGGACGACTCCACGCTCACGTTCTTCTTCCTCCTCTTCGTCCTCTTCTTCGATGGAGGAAGATGCTTTGGTTTCCAGGAGGAATTCAGATGAGCAGGACTTGTCTCTCGGCCACTTGGATAGCGAAAACACCAGGTATGTCGCTAGATCAGATGTTTGCTTTGGGAATTTTGATGCCTCAAGCTTGTCTAGATTTCGAATTACAGATAAGTTGGTGCTTGCATGACTTGTGAGCTTTGGTGTGGTAGCCTTTTAAGGCTTAGGCTCTGTCCACTTAGTTTGCGGTTTCTTTCAGCTAATGAAAGAAAAGATTGGATGTGTATCTTTTCTGTTCCTTGATGCATTTTTTACAATCTAATTGAGATCAAACGCAACGTGTGAAGAAATTGTGATGTCACCCATCAATTTGTTTGAGGTGTTTTCTTATTTCACTTACCGTTTCCAAAACAGTGTTGCAAAGCATCTGGAATCTGCCAATACTATGTTTTCCTTTATATGGTGGATCATTGGATTCTACTGGGTTTCTGCTGGTGGCCAAGAGTTGGCACAAGAATCCCCTCGGATTTACTGGTTTGTTTTTTCCTCCTCTCTAATATTCATACGTGTTAACTTATTCTGCCACTGAATACCTTGCCTTTCTCAGGTTATCTATTGTCTTTCTTGGTTTCGATGTGTTCTTTGTTGTCTTTTGTGTTGCTTTGGCCTGCGTTATTGGCATTGCTGTTTGCTGTTGCCTGCCATGCATCATTGCAATTTTATACGCCGTCGCAGATCAGGTACTTCTCATAACCAATTCATCTTATACCCAAAGTCGTCACATTTGTGTTATTTGTCTTAACACAACACGGTAAAAAGCAGGAAGGGGCATCAAAAGAAGACATTGAGCAGCTCACCAAATTCAAGTTTCGCAGAGTAGGTGATCCCAACAAACACACTGGTGATGAAGCCCAAGGAACTACTGAGGGAATAATGACCGAGTGTGGTACAGATTCACCCATAGAACATACTCTTTTGCAAGAGGATGCAGTAAGTATACACGATAACACACCAATCTGTACTCCTCGATGAACAAACCCCTAGATAGATAATTATGCTTCCTGATTTTTATGATCCTGCATTACAGGAATGTTGCATCTGTCTATCTGCATATGAAGACGGAACAGAGCTAAGGGAACTTCCTTGTGGCCACCATTTCCATTGCTCATGCGTAGACAAATGGCTTTACATCAATGCGACTTGCCCGCTCTGCAAATACAATATTCTCAAGAGTAGCAACTTGGATCGAGAGGAAGTCTAGAAGAAACAACAGCTTCGCTTGTTCATGACCCACATAACATTTGATCAGAGGACTTGGGGTTAAGGTAAAAAACACGACTGGTTTGTTTTTTAGATATGATGCATTGTTTGTGATATGATAATGATATCTATACAAATTATTATACTTTTGTTTGTTTTTGGTTTTTTCTTTTTTTTTTTTGGTTTGGAAACTAATCAGGTCTGTACATCTGTATCTATCCTCTTTCACTTGAAACCAATGTTTTGTATTATCTTTTTCTCAGTCGACATCGAATCGTTAGAGATTTTCATCGTCATAGTCATAGATATTTCGTTATGAGTCAATGAAGATTTTGATTGCGGATTAATTCCAGTTTATTAATTCTGGTACTACCTTCACTTCTCAAACACACCCTCCTTACTAAAACTTAGATTGAAAATTTGAACAATACAAATCAAATATGAGTCAGAACCTGAATTTTATCTCAAAGGCCTTTTTTGTGATAAAAGTAAGAGAAAACCGCGAAGGTACCGGTTTGTCTTCAGACCGGGTTGGTCAAATTAGAGCGAAGTAGCGAACCTTTTTATCCAGAAGCTAGAGACTTGGGAAGAGAAGGAAAAAAGACGCAAGTTTTTTGTTCTCATGGAGAGTATGTATTAGCAGGTGACCAATTATCTTCTTACTCTCCTGTTGCTAAAGTTACAATCTTTCTTAGCCTTTGACTCGGACACTATCTTATCTCTAGTGTTGGAAATTTTTGTTAGCCATTTAGAATGCATCGTAGTTTTTTCATCTTCCTGGGTTAGAAATTGTGAGCCTCGGCCAGATTTTTGAGAGGCTTTTGGCTGGGGTAGAGTGGTTTGTTGTGGAAACTGCCTCCTTTTCAAAAAAATTCGCTTGTTGGGTAATGATGCTTTTCATGCCCGCCAGGTGTTCGACGAATTGCCTCACGATTGGCTTGGCCTTGTTTCTTAATATTGTTTTGAGTTTTATAAGCTGATTACTCTTTAGAGATATCTCATTTGATTCCTGTTAGTATGAATAGATTTTTTCTTCAGTAGTTTGTCTCCCAAATGCACAATGCTTATGTCTTTATTTTAGCCTTTTCGATTGTATTTCTGATTGCTGTCTAATCTGAAGTATCTGATTTTATTCTATGTAATTTGCAGGCTGTGTTGAGTAAACTTTGTTGATAAAGAGGCTTTCTTTCTTGTTAGTTAGCAAGTACATACAAGTGACATGGCATCATCAGCTTCCACCCGATTCCTTGTTCTGTTCAAAGAGTTTTCAGCCTTCAGAAAGATATCATGGAGTTCTACTGCAACTACTTACCACCGCCAATCGCGTTTTTTATGTCATGTTGCGAAAGAAGAAGGGTCTCTTACTCTTGCAAGCCTTGAATTGGGGAACAAACCACGGAAATTTAGGAAGAGTAAGGCGATAAAGATCGAGGGAAGTTTTGTTTCTGAAATGGGTCAAGGTAAAGTAAGAGGGGTAAAGAACGATAAAATGAAAGTAGTGAAGGAAAAGAAACCAGCTGAGACAGTGTCGCCTTTGTTTTCTGCAAAATCCTTTGAAGAGCTTGGCCTCCCAGATTCATTGTTAGACAGCTTGGAAAGAGAAGGTTTCTCTGTTCCAACAGATGTCCAATCAGCAGCTGTTCCGGCAATAATCAAAGGTCACGATGCAGTGGTTCAGTCTTACACAGGATCTGGCAAAACACTAGCTTATCTACTTCCAATATTATCCGAAATCGGTCCACTAGCAGGAAAATCTAGAAGCTCCCAAGGTGAAAATGAGAAGAGGACAGAGATTCAGGCAATGATCGTGGCTCCCTCAAGAGAACTTGGTATGCAAATAGTAAGAGAGGTAGAGAAACTACTCGGACCTGTTCACCGTAGAATGGTTCAGCAGTTGGTAGGAGGTGCAAACCGAATGAGGCAAGAAGAAGCGCTGAAGAAAAATAAACCCGCAATTGTTGTTGGCACTCCCGGGAGAATTGCAGAGATAAGCAAAGGTGGAAAATTGCACACTCATGGGTGTAGATTCTTGGTGCTAGACGAAGTCGATGAGCTTTTGTCGTTTAATTTCCGAGAAGATATACATCGAATACTAGAACATGTAGGAAAGAGATCTGGGGCTGGTCCTAAAGGGGAAGTCGATGAAGGTGCTAACCGGCAGACAATTCTAGTCTCTGCAACTGTGCCATTCTCAGTTATTCGAGCAGCTAAGAGCTGGAGTCACGAGCCAGTTCTTGTCCAAGCCAATAAAGTCACCCCTCTTGATACCGTTCAAGCAGCTGCACCGGTAATAAGCTTAACTCCCACAACTTCTGAGGCTAATGGCCAGATTCAGACTACTATACAGAGCTTACCTCCAGCTTTAAAACACTATTACTGCATCTCAAAGCATCAACACAAAGTCGACACGTTAAGGAGATGCGTTCACGCCCTTGACGCGCAATCGGTTATAGCTTTCATGAACCACTCAAGGCAGCTCAAAGACGTGGTGTACAAACTCGAAGCTCGTGGTATGAATTCAGCAGAGATGCACGGAGATCTCGGGAAGCTAGGGAGATCCACAGTTCTAAAGAAGTTCAAGAACGGGGAAATTAAGGTACTTGTGACAAACGAGCTCTCAGCTCGGGGATTGGATGTTGCGGAATGTGATCTTGTGGTGAATCTTGAGCTTCCAACGGATGCGGTTCACTATGCTCATAGAGCTGGGAGAACAGGGAGGCTGGGAAGGAAAGGGACGGTGGTTACAGTGTGTGAAGAATCACAAGTGTTTATAGTGAAAAAGATGGAGAAGCAGCTTGGTCTGCCTTTCTTGTATTGTGAGTTTGTTGATGGAGAGCTTGTTGTCACTGAGGAAGATAAGGCTATATTAAGGTAAAGATGTATTTTTTTCTTTTGTTCCTCTTAATTTTCAGATACTTTTATAATTAATGTAAAATTTCAGAATTCTCTATCTTTTTATATATTTGTTGTACTACAAAAGTGTATGACCAAACAAAAAAAAAAAAGAATTTACAGTACGCCCATACATCTGAAAGGATTCAAGAAATGTTTGCAACACCAATTTTAAACGGCTCTTTTGAGTATTAAACTGTATGAGCATAAACGAACACACATTCAAGCGTACTCTGTGAGGCATTTCACCGAACAACTTATGGGCTAATATAGTCGGACACTGAACCGGTTTGGTCATTGAACCGGGTTTAATCCATGAGCCCGTGTGTAAGCTCAAGCCATACTGTTTGTTAGTGTTTGTAAGGTTTACAAATTACACAGAGTGAGTTTGAAAAGTAACAATTCAGCTTGCGAATAGAGAGATGACGTTGATGATACGGAGATGGAGCTCTAAAGCTTTGATATTTGTTCAGCCTCGCCTCCTGGAGACAGGTACTCTGAGAAATGCTTTATTCTATAGCCCATTTGAGCTACTGTCTTGCTTCCAACGGGACTTCTCTGGTTTCAGTGATAGGAATCTCTCTTATAAAGAGAAATTGAGAAGTGGGCTTGTNTTTATTCTATAGCCCATTTGAGCTACTGTCTTGCTTCCAACGAGACTTCTCTGGTTTCAGTGATAGGAATCTCTCTTATAAAGAGATATTAAGGCAGATGATGCTGTTAATCTGTTTCAAGACATGCTTCAGTCTCGTCCTCTTCCCACTTTCGTAGATTTCAGTAGATTGCTTAGTGTCATTGCCAAAACGAAACAGTATGATCTCGTGTTAGCCCTCTCCAAGCAAATGGAATTGAATGGGATTGCTCATAACATCTACACTCTGAATATTCTGATCAATTGTTACTGCCGGCGTCGTAAACTTCAGTTTGCTTTTTCTGTTTTGGGGAAGATCTCGAAACTTGGGTTTGAGCCTGACGCAATCACATTTTCAACTTTGATAAACGGATTCTGTATCGAGGGTAGAGTTTCTGAAGCTGTGGAATTGCTTGATCGAATGGTTGAAATGAGACTGACACCCAATCTCATAATGCTTAACACCCTCATCAATGGACTTTGTCTCAAAGGTCAAGTGTCTGAAGCATTGGTTTTGATTGATCGAATGGTGGAAAATGGCTGTCAACCTGATGAAATTACCTATGGACCAGTTTTAAATATATTGTGCAAGTCCGGGAAAACATCTCTGGCCTTGGATTTGCTCAGAAAGATAGAAGAACGGAAGATCAAGCTCAATGTAGTGCTATTCAATATCCTAGTTGATAGTCTTTGCAAAGATGGGAACCTAGACGATGCACTCAACCTTTTCAATGAAATGGAAATGAAAGGGTTCAAAGCAAATGTTATTACCTATAACTCTCTCATAGGAGGCTTTTGTAGTGCTGGTAGATGGGATGATGGTGCACAATTGCTCAAGGATATGATCACAAGGAAAATCACCCCAGACATATTCACTTTCAGTGCTTTGATTAATATTTTTGTGAAAGAAGGGAAGCTTCTAGAGGCCCAAAAATTGCACAGGGAGATGATCCAACGAGGTATATCTCCTAATACGTTTACATATAATTCTTTGATAGATGGGTTATGCAAGGAGAACCGCCTAGATGAGGCAAACAGAATGCTGGATCTGATGGTTAGCAAGGGATGCAATCCTAATATCATAACTTATAGTATCCTTATAAATGGATATTGCAAGGCTGAGCGGGTTGATGATGGTTTTGAACTGTTCCGCAAAATGTCTCTGAGAGGAGTGGTTGCTAATACAGTTACTTATAGCACACTTGTCCAAGGGTTTTGTCAATCCGGAAAACCTAATGTTGCCAAAGAACTCTTCCAAGAGATGGTTTCTCGTGGTGTTACTCCTAGTATTGTGACTTATAAAATTTTGCTGGATGGGTTGTGTGACAACGGGGAACTAGAAAAAGCACTGGAAATTTTTGATGAAATGCAGAAGAGTAAGATGGATCTTGGTCTTGGTATCTATAACATCATCATGCACGGGATGTGCAACGGTAATAAGGTTGATGATGCTTATGATCTATTCTGTAGCCTCGGTTTAAAAGGAGTGAAGCCTAATGTCAAGACATACACCATAATGATGTCAGGATTATGTAGAAAAGGCTCACTGTCTGAAGCACATACGTTGCTTAGAAAAATGGAAGAGGATGGGATTGTGCCAGATCATTGTACATACAACACTCTAATCCGAGCACATCTCCGAGGTAGAGACGTAATCACTTCAGCTGAACTCATCGAAGAAATGAAGAAGGGTGGATTCTCTCCTGCTGCTTCAACTATAAAGATGGTTGTCGATATGTTATCTGATGGTAGATTGGAAAAAAGCTTCTTGGATATGCTTTCTTAGAATGTTGGTATTTTATATCATTACTATCTCAGAGCATAAGTTGAAGTGGTCTTTTCTAACAATCCAGGAATTACATATGATATACACGTCTATTCTTTTTCACTTTGTTCATGTGTCTTGTGTGTGTATTCAGGTTTTGTCCTATTATTCAACACATTGAATCCACTGAACTGAAAGAATTTGAAAAAACTGTAAATTCAATAGAATCAACTTACCATTTATTCATCAAAGTAAGAGATCCGTTCGATACATGTGGAAAATAAAGCACAAATTTATCATATTTATGTATAATTCTTTCTTTTAGATTTGGGTAATCAGAAATGGTAACTTCAAAGAAAAAAAAAAGGGAGTAAATTCAAAGCTTCTTCTGGTAACCCCATGGATTGTTGTTTGCCCAATTCCACAGATCTCTGCACATCTCATCCACTCCATATTTTGCCCTAATAACAGTTTAAACCAAATCAAATACTTTTCACAAGTATTTAACCCCTAAACCCAATCATGTTAATGGTGAAAGAGTTAACTTACTTCCAGCC
>OVAQ01002938.1:0-11142 GCA_900406345.1 Erysimum cheiri | reverse complement strand
TTGACGCTGACCATTTAGCTAAGCAAGTTCTGTACCAACTCCGATGGGCCTAGCCCACTTAATTAATATATCAATTGTTGTCCAAAAAAAAAAAGTAACTTATTGTCTTATTACATTTGTTCAAAAATAATCAATTTTAGTTATCAGACAAAAAAAAAAATTCTTTTGCAAGAATAACCATATTTGATAAATTTATTAAGAATATTGCACTGTTAATATCAAAATTAAGAATATATCAACATTCCCCCGTGAATTCTCAAAGAGATAAAAGATGAAACAAAATTCAGTGAATCTGATTTCAGAACAAACTATCAAAATAAATCAAAGACTTTATTACATAAGGATCCACTAGAGAAAATACCAAAGACAAAAAATTCATAAGCATAACGAAGAAAATCCATGTTTGTGATCTATTCAATCTCTGTAAAGGAAAATGTGTTATCTCTTATCCAAACTACATGAGATTCAAGTGAATAATAAAGAACTGATCACAAAATTACATCATTTAATTTATTCAAACTAGCTCATTGTTAATTTACTCTTCATTCTTTATTAGTGGTAGTACTAAACTAGTTAGAAAGAAAGCTAAGGGATGAAACAATATTAATTACGTTCTACCGTAGATTAAATTTTTATACCAGTTCTTTCGGTAGCTTGGATTAGGCACAATTTTAGACAATACCTGTAAGTTACATAGCTTTTAGTCACTAAACAAAATCGCCATTTAAACTAAACAAAATTCAATAATTGAGAATGTCATCTCCAAGTCCATATACATAAGCTCAGGTTCATCAATCTCTATAGATCTAAACCTGGCCTACCTCCCAAGTCCAGAGGAATAAGGATATATACACTCTCACGATCCTTTGGACAAGATTTTCGCTTCTGAAGGATTCACCTAAAAACACAAAGAAAGAATGATTAGTTCAACTTCCATAAAGGTACATAATCAAAGTTGTTTTGCATCAATCAAATCAAATTTGATTTGAATCTCAGACTATTGGACTGTAATAAATTACCTGCAGGTTGACTAATATATTGGACAGTCTTATTTAATCTCTCAACAAGAGGAATGTGTTGGACTTTGTAGTAATCTTCTCCTCCGTTGGACAATTTCTTCTTAAAATCCCAACTACCTAAGGTGATATTCAATATCTTCAACGAAATGATAAATCTTAGCCCATCAGGAAGCTCCTTCAACTTTTGACAGTTCTGAATAATCAGAATATGAAGAAGGGGCATGGTGCCTTCTTCTATTATCCACTCTTCCCATTCATCTAGTCCAAATAAGTATAGCTTCTCTAACTTAGGAAATCCGCTGCCCGAGCAAACCATTCTTCTCCCACGGAAAGATTTATTCAATAAATGGACCTCATTTAAGTGAAGCAGCTTCTCTAGGGTCGGCATCGGATCCTCCTCCAAACAACACTCAGTTAGAGATATGTAACTAAGGTGGAAAGGGAAGTGTTGTTCATTAGGTAACCTTGGCATATATATCCTCAACTTCAGTTGTTTGAGATTCACGCAATCCAAAACTAATCCTTCTTCGTCATTTGTGGGAGTATACATCTTATAATAATATATAGTAAGGTTTTCCAAGTGTCTCAATTCACTTAGATATGAAGATAGCGTCTCCACACTACACCCACCTCTGATAAAGATTGAGAGCGCTCTGAGCCCTGTCATACCTTGTAGATCCCTCACTGTCCCATGCTTTGTTGAGAAATTCATCAATGTCTCCAGGTTGGCTAGATTACCCAGTTCCATATTTCACCTTATCATGTATTCTCCACGGAAGAGAGAGGTATGTCAATCCTCGCATCTCTTTCAAGAAATCTGGCATGTAGACTGAACACCTCTCTTGTACACAAAGGTTTAAATAGAGCAGCAACTTCAGATTCCGCATAGAAGAAGGCAGATGAGAAACTTGTGCCTGATATAAACTCAAGTATTTCAAGTGAATGAGCTTTCCGATGCTAGATGGTAACTCCCCTCCTTCAAATTGGGCTCTAGAGAGATCTAAAACTCTCATCAACTGAAACCTTGTAAACCATATACCTGATTCCAGATGATGACCCTGATGGATAAACAAGAGAGATCTAAGTTTTCGATTCATAATCTTCCCTTTCAGATGATATGTTTCATCATTAAGCCGGTGTACAGCGATTCTACGAGATTTACAAGGAGACTGAGAGTGCGCAGTATCAATAATATGTACGAAATTCTCTTCTTCGGCTTTACGCAGACAAACTTCTCTCATCATATCATGCAAGTGACATGTTTCAAATCTTGAACTCGGAATATCTCTTTTAAGAATGACCATGTTTCTCTTTACCAATTCTTTTATGTATCCATTTCCGACCTCTTCAATGGTCGATTCATCGTAATACCATGGCCTTGGTATTCCTTCAGCTGCCCAGTAATAGAACAAATCCCAAACACGTATTGGATAATCTTCTGGGAAATGGGCAAGGTAGAGGAAACATTGCTTCAAATAAATAGGCAGCTCTTCAAAACTCAGATACAAAATCTGATAAACCGAACTCATGTTTCTTTCATTGAAGCTAGTACCTCCAACGATGTGAGATTTAATATTTCTAGATATCCTTTTCCAATCACTTAACGTGTGTTGGGCAGCTAACAATCCTCCTAACACCTTAACAGCCAATGGTAGTCCTCCACAATGTTTAATCATCTGTCTACCCATCTCTTCCATCTCTACATCAACCTTAGATTCTGCACAACATTATCAAGATATGACGAAATAACATGAATGTCCTTAAGGATTAGGCATGTTGGAGAGATATATTAAGGAAAAGCGTATTGTGATCATTTTAAGTAAAAAGTCCTTGATTATGATCGACATAGAAAAAGAAAATTTTGCACAAGGAAAAAAAAAAGACAAAAAGAAATTAATTGAACTGTCTTGAAAGCTTACTAGTAGCATTTTCTCTATAAAACGCTGTCTTTCGAAAAAGTGTCCAACATTCATCAGGGGTTAGGCATTCAGGTTTAATAGTGATACACGTTGGATCTGCATTAAAGGCAACGTTCTCGTTGCAAGAAGTAAGTAGTACCTTCCATCCTGCAATATATCACAAAGGTATGTCGTGTCATGTTCTATATTTTTCTTATTTAAGTATAGTCAAAATTTAAGAAGAGTATCAAAGCCTTAAGATGTCACCTTTTTTTGATGGAAGCGCAGGCTTAATTCTATCCCAGTCTTCTTCTTTCCACATGTCATCCAGGACAATCAAAGAAATACTGGTTTTCAATAGTTGAAAGAGTTTGTCCTGAATCTCTTCTTTACTCATATATGAGCTCCTTTGGTCATCTTGTTTTGAACTAAGCTGCTGCAAGATCGTTTTCCACACATATATCTGAGTAAACTGTTGTAACATACACACCCACGCAACTCCATCAAAATGGTTTTTTACCATTTCATGATTAAAAACTTGTCGGGCCAAAGTAGTTTTTCCAATACCACCCATTCCAGTTATAGAAACCACTTGACTTCTGTCATCCTCCACCAAATAGCCAACCACTTGCTCAATATTTTTCTCCAACCCCACAATTAGATGATCTTCATTATTGCTAGGAAACGTTTGTCGCATTTCTCTTTGTATCTCTATTAGAGACTGTGTACCATTTTCATTCACAAATACCTGTTGTACGCCAAGAATCTGCATATCGCGAATCACTTTAGCAATCCTCTTACTTAGAGCTTCCATATCAAAAGCAATTCCCCTACGATCAGCAATAATAACACAAGCAAATTGTCTGACACGTTTCTTGATGCCAATTGTTTTTCCGAGTTCTTCCTTTAAAAGAAAGGTTTCGATTATATCTTCTGCGTCATAAACAATTTCCTTGATCTCTTTCACAGTGTTTCTCACCATTGAACTTGTATGTTTCTTGGCATCTGCATCTTTTATAAAGCACCTTAACATACTCAGATCACTTTTTAATATATTGAACTGTTCTTCAACTCCCTGAAATCGCTCAGATTCTCGGACAAGGAGGTCCCAAAGCTTTTCGACTCCAAAGGACAAAAGTGAGTCAGCCATCCTGCTTAGCCAAATAAATGAAAGTAGTAATCAACACTCACAATTCCATGTATTGTTATGCAGAATTTACATAATAAAATATTAAAATATATAATTCGAGGGGAATATTTCAATCCATAGATCCTTCTATAAAGACAATAAACATTACGTTACTATAAATAAAGACATGCACACAAAAGATCCATGAAGCAGCAGCTGTAACTAAAGAATGAAAATTAACATGACTCACCTTTTTTTTCGAAATCGCTTATTTGTCCAATCAATATTTAGAAGGAGAAGGCAGTGAGATTTTTACTAGAACTCTGCTAAAAGAATCAGTACAAGAGTGGACTCTTATCCGACGACCAGCTGTTGTGAAAATGAATGGCTATAAATTCTTAGTATTATGCAATTATTGAGGCCTCACTTGTACTAGCCATTTGTCTGATTACATTTGTTATATAAAAAAAAAATCAATTTCAGTTGTAAAAATAATCAATTTTAGTCCATTGCAATTTGATTTTATATTGCATTGGATAATTAATTAAAAAATATAGTTATCTGTTAAATAGGTTAAACTATTGCATGATAAAATATATAATTTTTAAAAATTATTTTGTAAATATACATTAGTTTAATTGATTTCATCAAAAATCATATTATATATAAGAGTTTTTTGTAACATTTATTATATATGACCCATGGATGATAAAAATAATATTTTTTAAAATCAAATCTTAATGTTACTTGTATATCACGAAATATAGTTGATTGAATATTTTATGCTTTTAATTATGTAAAGTTTAATTTTAAAGTTTTTCTAATGTATTTTATTATAGTATTTTTGTGATTAAAATTACCAAATTTTATTTGTAGCAATACGTAAGTAAAAATATCTCCAAATGTTTCGTGCAGGAGATAAGTCTTGGTTAGACATTTCGTCGAATAACTTCATCGCATCTCCTCAAGTAATCACCAACTCCTATGCATCTCAAGCATTCTTCGAACAGAGGAATGGTGCTAGGCGAGGCAATATTGAGGCCGACACGGTTGTTTGCAGAAATTTCAGCGCCATCATGTCTTTCATTGATGCTTCCTTCCATGGGTGACTCCTCCGTTTGCGTTGGCGGGTTTGGAACGCCCTCTTCTACTAGCACACACAACTCTCGTGTCTTTAAGATGATCTTCATCTTTATACGTCAAAAATCGTAATTTTCTCCATCGAATACGGGAATCACTTGATGCGTTATTGTGCCATAGTCTCTGTTTTAGCATGAACTTTGCAGAAATTTAGTGCTTGTGCTTGTGCTTAAATTGGCCCTTTAATCAATAAATCCTTGATACCATATATTGCTTCTAGTACAAAGACTCCTTTTACTTAGAGCGAAAGCAAAAGGAAAAAATGACTGAAGACTTTTGATTGTGATCAGAACAAAATGACATAGAACAGAGAAAATCTGAGAAACGTTGTTTTTATTATATTGACAACACACTTATATAACAGAATGTAACCGTTCGTAACTTCTAGAAACAGAAAGGAAACAACACAGCTTATCTAAAACACACAGACGTTAACACACATTACACACCATGATTGAAAACCAGAGGATTTGATCATCGTTCAAAACCCAAACACCTCTTTATCGTCGATAGTAAGATCTTCCAAGCGTCTCAATTCATTTAGGGATGAAGATAGAGTTTCCTTACTACACCCCTTGCCATTGTTATAGACAGAGAGACTCCGTAACTTTGTCATTCGTTGAAGATCCTCCACACTGCTATGCTTTGTTGAGAAATTCACCAACATCTCCATGTTGACTAAATTACCCAATTCCAACTTTGTCTTATCATGCATCCTCCGCGGAAGAGAGAGGTATGCCAATTCTCGCATCTCTTTTAAAAAATTGGGTATGTAGGTAGAACCACCTGTAGTTAGGTTCAAATAGAGCAGCTGCTTCAGATTCCGCATAGAAGAAGGTAGACGAGTTAAATATGAGTCATATAAACTCAAATATTTCAAGTGGATGAACTTCCCAATGCAAGACGGTAACTTCTCTCCAATATCAACCCTAGAGAGATCTAGAACCCTCATCAATTGTAGCCTCATAAACCATAAACCTGATTCCATGTATTGCAACTGATGGATAAACAAGAGAGATCTAAGTTTAGGATTTATCATCTCCCTTTCCGGATGATATGTTTCATTAAGCCGGTTAACTGCGATTCTGCGAGACTTACAAGGAGACCGCGAGTTTGCAGCATCAATAACGTGTACGAATTTCTCTTTCCCCGCTTTAAGAAGACAAACTTCTCTCATCATATCATGCAACTGACATGTTTCAAATTTTTTTATAGTCGCAACGTTTCTATTAGAAATAACCATGTTTCTCTTAACCAATTCTTCTATGTATCCATTTCCGACCTCTTCAATGCTCGCTTCATGGTAATACTTTGGCCTTGGTATTCCTTCTGCTGCCCAGTAATAAGACAAATCCCAAACACGTATTGGTTGATCTTCTGGGAAATGGGCAAAGTAGAGGAAGCAATGCTTCAAATAAATAGGCAGCTCTTCAAAACTCAGATACAGAATATTATAAACCGAACTGATATTTTTTTCTTTGAAGCTAGTCCCTCCAACGATGTGAGATTTAATATTCTCGTATATCCTTTTCCAATCACTTAATGAGTGTTGGGCAGCTAACAACCCTCCTAACACCTTAACGGCCAATGGTAGTCCTCCACAATGTTTTATCATTTGTCTACCTATCTCTTCGATTTCTACATCAACTTCAAATTCTGCACAATATCCAATTAATTTGGACTTTAAAAGAGATTTTATATTTCTTTATTTTAACATGAAGATGAAAGATTTCCCTTGAAAACTTACTTGTTGTGTCTTTCCTAGGAAATGCTATCCTTCGAAAAAGTGTCCAGCTTTCATCAAGGGTTAGGCATTCGGGTTTTAAAGTGAGACACGTAGGATCTGCACGTAATGCAACGTTCTCGTTGCGAGAAGTAAGTAGTACCTTCCATCCTGCAATATATTTTAATTTTTTAGCAAACAAATACATCACGCGGGTATTCCTTGTCATGCATGTTCAATATTTTTCTAATTAAAGCCTTATACGTATATGTAGAATAAGATGAAACATAAGATGCCACCTTTTTTTGATGGAAAGACAGGCTTTATTATGTCCCAATCTTCTTCTTTCCACATGTCATCCAAGACAATCAAAGAATTCTTGGTTTCCAAAAGTCGAAATAGTTTATCCTGAAGCTCTTCTTTACTCAAATATGAGTCCCTTTGCTCATCTTGTTTTGGACTAAGCTTTTGCAAGATCGTCTGCCAAACATATGTCTGTGTAAACTGTTGTGAAATACACACCCACGCAACTCCATCAAAATGGTTTTTTACCATCTCATGATTAAAAACTTGTCGAGCCAGAGTAGTTTTACCAATACCGCCCATCCCGGTTATAGAAACCACTTGACTTCTACCATCCTCCACCAAATAGCCAACCAATTGCTCAACATTCTTCTCTAAGCCCACAAGATGATCTTCATTATCGCTAGGAAAAGTTTGTCGCATTTCCCTTTGTCTTTCTAGTAGAGATTGAGTATAGCGATATGTAGAGTCTTGTTGTACACCAAGACTATGCATATCGCGAATCACCTTAGAGATCCTCTTACTTAAGGATTTCATATCGAAAGCAAGCCCCCTGCGTTTGGAAAACCTTCTCATAGTGTTCCAGATGCTACTTGTTTTGCCCAGTTCTTGCTTTAGAAGAAAGGTTTCGATTATATCTTCTGTATCATAAACAATTTCCCTGATCTCTTTCAGAGTGTTACTCACCATCGCACTTGTATGTTTTTTGGCATCTGCATCTTCTAAAAAGCACCTTAACATATCCAGATCACTTTTCAATTCATTAAATTGCTCTTCAACTCCCTGAAATCGCTCAGATTCTCGGACAAGGAGGTTCCAAAGTTTCTCAACTCCAAACGTCAAAAGAGTCTCGGCCATAAGTCTCCTGCTTAAACATGAAAGTAGAGGAGGTCCATGAGTTAATATTTCGGATAATATTTTTTGAAATTTCAGAGACTTAATAAACTTATGTGGGGTTAAGTCCAAAGGTCGTTTCTACAGAGACAAAGAACATTATTGAGATTCAAACATAAAATGGTCCAAAGAAATGAAAGTAGCAATCAACACTCACTAGATTAGGATCCCTGAGTTCATAATTCCAGATATTATTATGCAGAACCTTACAGAATAAAATATATAATCTGTATTTCAATCCATAGATCATTTATAGAGTCAATAACATTACTATAGATATATACATGCACACAAAAGATCCGAGATTCCACCTAAAACTAAAGAAATAAAAGTAATAAAATCAATATGACTCACCTCTCTCGAAATCGCTTGTTCGTCGAATCAATATTTAGGAGAAGAAAGCAATGAGCTATGTTTTTTTTGCTAATCTCTGCTTAAAGGACCAGTACGTATAAAAGTTGACTGACTCTTATTGGACGACCAGCTGTAGTGACAATGAGTGGCGGCTAATCTAAATTCTTATATGCAATTATTGAGGACATTTTATCACTCGCACGTAGTCACTTGTCTTATTACATTTGTTAATAAAAATTTTCAGTCGTAGTTATAAAGAAAAGGGTTAAATTGGTAGATAACTTGTTGGACCACGTAGTGACCCTCTCTTCCGTTGGACAATTTCTCCTTAAAATCACAACTACCCAGTGATCCAGAAAAATATTTTTTATAGGACACATATTGTTTTTCTTAATTTTATATTATACTTTCTATTTATAATATATAGATATTAAATTATTGTTTAATTAATTAAACACACAAAAAAAAAAAAACTAAAATTTAAAATTGAGATTAATATAAAGAGGGGCAACTAAAAAAAATATTAGAAGAAGATATAACTAAACTAAATGGAAAATGAAAGAAAAAAAATAAAATAAATCAAAATGGTAAGAGTTGAAGAAGATAGTGACAAAACTTAACCAAACATGTTAGGTCATTTAATTATTTTCTTAAGTTATAATACACAAAATCATAAAATTAGTATGCCCCACTCCATTACTACTACATCCGCTACTGCAACTACGTACTACGGTGATATTCAGTTTCTTCAACAAAATGATAAATCTTAACCCATCATAGACCTTGTACTGGAGATAGTATATAGGTTTTTTTCTAGGAAGAGAGATGTCCATATTGACATCTCATAAATCTATGAGAACCTAAAAGAATCTGATCTATCATCCATCAACCACCCACGGAAGGAACAACAAGGTTTTGATTACATTCTATCTATCTGAGCAGAAATGGACGGAAATACTCGCTAAAAATCGCAATGAGAAGAACTAACATTGATAGCTATAATCCGGCCAAAAGAAATGTCAGGCACTACAACTACCTCTATCACTAAATAGTATCCAGGTAGTTATCAGGAATAGTTAAGTTCATTGTGGAGGGTTAATGAATTAAACCCAAGCCGATTATGATGCTGTTAGTGCTAAATGGTAATGTCTATACAAAAGATATCAGAGAAGGTATGTGAAATAAGCTGGTCAGCATATGTCAATGACTGAAGCCATCTATATTAGAATCAATAAGTGTTGAACTCGTCACTTCTCTCTTATGTTTTTATCAGGGTTGTCCTCTTTCTCTCTATCTCACTTGTACTCTCTGTTTCTCTCCAATCTCTCTCTTTTTTACTCTTTCTAATTAGCTCATCTCCCTCATTCTCTCTCTTGCCTATGTTTCACATCTCTTCTTCAATCTCTGTTTTGGTTTTGTTGTAGGTGAAAACAAGAAAAAACGTTTAAAGACTTTAGAGAGATAAGGAACAGATTTCTACATTGATACTTGCTTGGATGCTTTTTTCTCTTCTTGTTTACTATTGACGAATAAAATTTCAAGTTATATCTGTTGATTTAATGCTGAGCTTGAGAATATTAAATTTTGTATCAGAGATTAGCAGACATTAGTCTTTACTTACGATATCAAGTTCTCTAACTCATCACATTCAGGTTCTTATAAAACTCAAATACAAAAATCATTAGTCACTCAATAAGAAAAGTTTGTTCTAAAACACGCACCAAAGCTCCAAAAGCTAATCGCCCTTGTACTCTAGAGCCATGTACGACGAGAATTTCAGAGTTAAATAGAGCTTTATAAGAACCACGATCATCTTAAACAACAACAATAAGCACGATATGAGGTAAACAGATATTGAGCTACTTTTTGTTGGTCGATAATTGAGTTTCAAAGTTGCAACGTTTCATTAGTTGTGATGTTTCGGAATGTGTTGTTTCACTCAAGAGACGCAAGTGTGAAGAGACACAAGTCATTGTGTGGTTGTGTCTATTTGTTTCCTATATAAACTCAATTGTGTCGTATAGATAAAATAACAAGTTTCAGATTAATAAAAGAGTTTTCTATTTTACTAGTTCTTTCTCTCTCAAGAGAAGAGACGAAGTCTCTTACTCTGTTTTGTTTTTCTGTCCTCAATTATTCAACACTTTTCTATCTGCGAACTTGCAAGCTAAGCTAGTGTTCTTGTTTGAGAAGTGAAGTAACGAGGATGTGAGCTTGAACTAAGCCTCAAGCCAACTTAAAAGAACACAATCAGTTTGGCATCTATGGAACACAATCAGTTTGCCTTTCCATACTACTTACCATATCTTCTATTGCTTCCTCAACTTTAATTTCTTACACCACCAAAAGGTATATATCACAGCTTATGACTGCTCCAGACCATGTGCTGCGCTGGAGAAGGTACAGTGGGGATTCTTCAAGAGTTAAAGATCTTGGTCTAAACTCGACGGATGTGCATGTAAAATAGTGAGTAAAAAATCACCTTCGTTGCTAAAAGTGAGTAATATCTTTCAAGCTGCAAAATAGTTCTTGTTCAATGATTAATTTTGAACATATTAAATATGAACGTCTCAGACCAATCAGGTCTCTTGTTTGATCTCCACTGTTCTAGACACGAGTGAAATTTCAAGAAAATGACCATAATGAAAGTGCAGAGTTTGTTGGAACAAGAAACGACTTGTT